>VDFB02071295.1:0-27416 GCA_007258455.2 Sequoia sempervirens
ATAGCTGTACACAAATATCCTTTTTTTTTAATTTCCTTTTACTTTATTTTTATATTTCCAGCTATCAGTTTGCAAACACAGAGGGCAAATGAAGAGGGCAGGGATCAAAGCTTATGCGGCTGGCATCCACATACTACTGTTGATACCTCTGTAATTAATGACAGATTATAGTCAACACATATTGATTTATGCTGAACTGCATTTTGTTCATGTATTAAACAACATTTTATTGATGTATTGAATAGTGCTACTTATTGTAATATCTACTACCTTATTTTCACATACAGATACATCTATTATTTGGAAAAAAAAATTATAATGAAACTATTTATTTCTCAGATCTATGTGTTTTGTTTGATAGTAACTCAGATCTGTGTATTCATCTAGTAGTATTACAGATTTCGTGAGTCTATATTTTTGGCAACAGATCCAAACTTTTTGTCATTACATAAATCTATGTTGCAGGCACATAGATCCATTTGCAAGGATTAATGAAGGGGTGGGGTTTCATTTGTTTTAGTTTAAATTTTTGTTTTATTTTCTTAAATTAAAATAATCTTTAATAATTTTTGTTTTATTTTCTTAAATTAAAATAATCTTGAATGATTACTGTTAAAAAAAAAAACATTCATCTTAAAATTATGTAATATATTATAATAAAACAGAATATGAATTAGAATCATATATTCTGATGAATATACATTTATATGCTCTTTATATTTGTTCATTTTTGTTCAAAATGATTTACCAAATATTCTCTTTCTTAAATTGACTGTTAGATTTAAGGATAATTTTGGAATGCTTTTAAGAAAGATTTAGTTATGATTTTTATTTTTATTTTTGTAATATGAATTGTTTTTTTTTCTTTTTCTTTTTTTGCTTTCTTTATCAAATTTATTAGTTGGTTATTATATATTTGGAAATTTATACCATATTTCCCCAAAGATATAGAGTTGTTTGAAAATTTAGAAAGTAATATTTTACAACTTTAGAAAGTAAATCTTTTCACAAAACAATTGATTTATTTATTTATTTATTTATTCATTTATCCAAAATAAATATAGTATACCAGTATATTAGTTGTAAGAACTTGAAAATAGTTCACTCTAAAACAATATTTTATTCATCAATAAAAAGTTATATTTCTTACTCTTAAAAAGAAATATAATTATATATGTACTAAACTTGCTTCAAATATGTTTTATTATAACTCTCAAACATTTGTAGATTAAAATTTATTAAACACGTTACAAATATTATTCTTTTATTCATATTCAACGACCTACAAAACTAAACGTTTCCTTTTATTTTTATTTGTTCATTTAACTCACACCAACATTTATGATATCCAAATAATTTTTCGTCAAGAGGACTTAGGTTACTCATTCATTTACAAAGGAACTATAATAAGTCTTACATAGTATTTCTTTCGAATGTTAAATGAAAACCACTCCTCATCCTCATACACTTATTTTATACATGCTTACAAAATATTTTCTTCTCCATGTCACAATAAGATCAAAACTCTTTTCATAAACTTGCCATGTTACAACTTGTACTTAAAATGACACAAATAACATTTGTGGACAAAATTACCTTACATGCCCAAGAACAAGAATTGATCTTATTACAAATAATATTAGGAAGAACATAAAATATACCTTGGTCTTTATATTCTTTAATTTTACAATAAAACACTCGTTCTCAATATTAGAACAATACATAAGAATACAATGAATAAAACAAAAAAGAATTAAGCTTGCTCACCACCCTACCATAATGGCGTCATGAAGCCTCATGGGCTCTAGCCATACCCCCGAGCAAGAAATAACAACTACCATTGATCTAGGTAGGAAGAGTAAGAGAATAGCTTAACTACAAATTTACTATTTATCCACCTACCACACAAATTTTAAATTTACCCATACATAAACTTGGACATCCCACTTGATTTCAAATCCATAACAAAATAAAACAACACAAAATTTCCTACTCAAACAAGTTGATAGAAATGAGAAGAAATCACTTATCTCCACCATTTTGCATTTTGAACTCCTCTTTCATATGTAAGAGCTCCTTGCTTCTTTTCCAATTTTCTTCTTTTCTTTTTCCCCAAACCTCAAATTCTCCAAAAGAGTTCTCCAAGAGGAGAAGTGGGTAACATCCATTTCCTCTTTTCCATCCAAGTATATAGGAATTCAACTTGAATTCACTTGAATTAGAGAGAGACATTTGTCACTCTCTCATTTGATCTTTCAACACACATCCCCACAAGTTCTCACACATGTGTGAGACTTTTGGGGAGATGGGGAATGTACTATGACACTCTACCCAACATATTTTACAAGGTGGCTTCACACATGTGAGAGCTTTGATGCTCTTTCCAAGTTCATTAATGAACTTTGGGGAGTGTGGTGGGGAAGTGACAAGTCACTTCTCCCAACTCCCAATGACTCAAATTCGTCACACCCTTTCAAGTGGACTTTTGAAGGGTCAAATCATGTCCCAAGGACAATGTCACATGTCCAAAAGGTCCCCCTCCCATAGGTATAGGCCTTAGCGGTCTATTTTTGCACTAATATCAAAGAAATTGACTATACAACACCCTAAAAAGACAACTTTAAAGGCCAATTCGAAATTCAAGACCTAACTAAGGATTTGAAAACCCTAATAGATCTTACACTCTTAACCACATGAGTATAATCAATAAGGATCCAAAAAGTACCTACACTAAGCCACCAATCATTAAAACCCTCCACTCAATTACAACATAAACAAAACCCTAATTACCTCCCAAGTCATAGGGTCAAAAATCAAAATTTCAAAAGATAGATATTTGACTTGGGTCTAGATTGTTCTCCCTTTTACCCTTGGCATTACTCTCATATGCATTTTTCCAAATACATGTTAGGTTAGAAATATAATAAATACCTGTTCAAAATATCAATAAGATCAATTCAATAGTTAGTAAATCATAGTAAACATATATATTCATTTCCTTTCCCTATAAAAGATGGAAACTTTGAGCATTCATTAAATAATAATGGAAAACTAACCTTAGCTAAATACTTTATTTACACTACTAAATTTACTCTTGGACACTCCTTCCTGTAATAAAATTTATCATTCAACTTAATATCTAATTTATATAATTTTTCCTCAAATTATCCTACCTTAGGTATACCTCTAATTGATTAGAGTCATCTTTTAAATTTACCTTGATGATTCTTGGCTAGTGATCCTTCTAGAAACTTCTCCCTGATCTTCCAAAGTCCTGCTTTATTCCTACCTATTATCATTTCCTAAGTAACATGAAACTTATTAGCGAGATTCAAACTAATATTAGATACACAAAATTTCTTAGCTCATATCGATCTAAGTGTATTCTTCATATGATACTTGTTCGAGAATCTAAATATTATCTGCTCACATTCATTCTTAACAGTTTTCCCATTTTCATTTAATGAAGAAAATTTGTCACAATAATCATTTACAATAGTTAATACTAAAATCAAAATATTAAACATGGAATTAGGTTAAATCATCAATTTATTCACCAACAAGAATAATTAAACTTATCAAGGTGTGACAAAATCTATAGATAGGGTTGGGCCTCACACATTTCATAGTCTAGAAAAACTAAAAGATGAACTTGAGAGGACTAGTGCATATTCCCCAAATAGAGTGACTGCTATTCTTTCCCGCATGCGGAAAGAAGTACATGGTGACCTTCCCCTTAAACAAATACAGGATAGTGTCACCAAAGAAATGATAAAAGCCACTTGTTTTCCATTTTATCAAAATGTGTGTAAGGTTAGGGGATACCAAGTCACTAGATGTGTCGATCATGCTATGGCCTCATTGATCTACCCATGATTTCTCAACATGGTCTATACCCAAACAATGACCAGATTACATTGTATTTTGTCTTAACAAATAGTATGGCCGAGGTCCATTTAGGGCCCCTCAAAGTTAACTACACTGACATTCCACCATGCTGGTTAGGGCGCAAGCAGATTGTCATAGGCCCACCTATCGGCCGAAAGCATATAGACCACCCCCAGTTGTTTAGGGTATTGGTTGGTGAGAGGTCTCTTGCTCTCACCCCAGCTCTAGCCCCCATAGCAGATGAGGTTGTTATCGCTTCCCAAAAGGAAGTAATTGACATGTAGGTGACATTGCGGTTGCCACCACTAGGATATCTGATGATCGTGTAGGTCAGTATTTGATGTCTAGACATTCCCAATCCACACCATTTTCAGCATAGTGGACCACCATGGATCCTTTTATAGTGGTCGACATCCCTACTCCTACACAGCTTGATGCACTTACGATATGGCACGATGACTCCTCGCATTGTTTGGCCGAGGACTCATTGGAGGCATATATATGCCAACATTGAATCAAACAATGGGACGTAGACAAAGCATGTTAGAGATCATTTGAGATGCATAGGTCATTCAATTCCCAGGATCCCATTACTCTCAGCTGAGCACTAGTGTGCATCAGGATCCACCTACAATTCATTCGACAACTGCACAGACTATGGGTTTTATTGATATGTTGATTGGTTCTAGTTCATCATCGCCGATGCCATCTCACCTTTATAGTCCTCTACATTTATCATTTCTGGCATGACATGGGATAGATCAGATGTATGTATGTTGATTTGTCACTTGACCATTTGGTGGATATGGTGGAGGCGACCGCTTCGTAGGACTTAGGTCATCCGATATCGAATGATATTCATGTATGTGTGAATGTGCATGTTTCAATTCTTTTTTCATTGTTTTTAATTTTTTTTTAACTAGATATTAATGTAAGTTGATATATATATGTATATATATTGTTACAGGTGGACATATCTCATATCACTCCTAGCCTTGGTCTAGATCGTGTGCATGATCGATGTGACTCTGTGGATGAATCTGCTGCTAGTGGACATGTGAGTCTTACATTATTTATATAATAACATGTTTATATGTAAATGCAATATTTATGTATGCATAGATCTAGATTGATTTAAAAATAAAATTTCACGAAAATAACTTTCATAAAATTTGTTTAATATAAATTATATGTATTTAACACATCTTGTACAATAATTCTTATTTGTGGCCTAAATACATCCATCGTGAGCAGACTCAAGTTTCTCATCTCAGATGGGCCATCATCTCGACTAGGAGGTATGATTCAGATAGGCCATGCACACTAGATTTATGATCTTTACCACGTATTCTGATTATATGATGATTTTTAGTATTTGAGATATGATGATCTCTAACTTACATTTTTTTATATGACATACATACATTTGCTTATTTGTTGATCTTTAGCACTTACATTTGATAATCTTCTTTAATTTACATTTTGCTTATGATATGTACATATATTTTCTTTACATGATATATTATACATAGATTTGCCTCTTTGCTTGTTGTTGTCAAACGATTGCACCAACTGAATAATTAAATTCAGCAACTGCTGAAACATTGGATCAAACTCAGGTTGTGGGTGACCTATAACAAGATTGAACCTCTGGATTCTAGGTTGGCTTCCTATATGATTCTTAAATTAATAACCGGTAACTTGCTGGAAAAGGGATAGAAGTATGTAAAAATGCACGTAAAACTGTAAATTAAAAGGTGATGCACCCGACCGGAAATCTAATTCTCGGTGTCTCCAACTCACAAATAATCACTCAAAGACTCTTTTAATTTTGCAATAACCTAATTTTGATAGCTCAATTCTACCTTAATTTTTAAATAGAGGCTTGATTTAATGCAATATTGAGGGAAAAAATGGGGTTTCTAATGACTAAATTGCTTAATCAAGTACATAATGCTGTATAACTGCTGAACTTAAACTAAATCGCATATATAGATATGTGAAAAGATAAAAACTGCAGGCTCGTGAGTCGAAAAACACAATAATTTCTCGATCAAATTCCTCACAATAACAATGCCTAAAACTTGGAAGGAAAATTTGAAAATACTGAAAATTAGAAGGAATCCTTTGCAAATCACAAACTAATGAACCTGTAAAATGTTGTTGTATTAATCTGAAAACTGAAAGTTGAGTTACATGACAATTCACTTTGCAGAATGCAAAGGCTGAATAACAAGAACTAGAGGAAAAAAGATAAACTTTTTCCAATATATACAATGAGAATGCACTTCAAAGTGCATGAACATGAAACTGAAAGTCAATTTTAGTGAGAAAATGATAATTCCAAGGTGAAATCCGAGTAGAAGCAAAAATCCCTAAAAATAAGGTTCAAACTCATGCAAAAATGAGTGAACTCAGTCTCGAACTTGCAGTCATAATGTATGCAACTGATCTGTAACTCAAACTGAACTGGAAATCTCTGAATGTGGGCCAAAACATGCAAAATCCACCTTGCTTTAATCAACTCTCCCATGATAACTTAAAGTCCATTTTTGCATGATAAATCTTCAGTTGAGTCTATAGTTGTAACTCAACCTTACATAATGTTCTCTATTTGCATTTTAAAAATGATTAATTTAAATTCATCATTTAATTAATCAATCTATATTGATTAATGCAAATCAGTTTGAAGAATAAAGCTAATTTAGCAAAGCATATTCCTCCATCTCATATACCATACTTAGCATATATTTTGAAAATATGCATTCTCCACTAAATAATCATTTGCGACCACCACATTAGCTCATATTTTGCATTCTTCACTAAATAAATATTGCCGACCATGCATATTATACTTGGCATTATTGTTAATTCCTCATCACCCTTATATGACATATATAATATCAAATATCAAAAATAAGGGGACACATCATTGCAAGGGTCGACCACCATGTAATACCTAAGAACTTTTGACAAGAAGTCAAGGTCATCAATAACAAATTGATTATGTTTTTAGGGCGAATAGACAAAAAAAAATATCAACCCTAAAAATCATTATGTTCATTTGACTTGGAGAGAAGCTTCACGAAGAAGGTGTTGGCCGCCATTAGAGCTGGGGTTTGAAGCTCGTATTGAACCTTTCTCTGCCGATTTTGATGATATTTTGAGAGATTCTAAACAGACAAGGTAAGATTCAGATTATTCTATCATTAATCTAAGTCCTTTCAATCATTTTGATGTGTTTTTGGGCCTCAAAGCCACGACTATGACTCATTTTCTCTGACATATTTTATCATTCTCTTTTCCCTGTTGATTTTTGCATTTTGCTGGCTCTGGCTGCCATGAGAGGAGAAAATTTTTGCAAGAAATAACTTGAGCTCTATGGCTATCGACCTCCTTATGAATTATTTTTGCATTAATAGACAAGGTAAGTCTGATACTAAGTTATTTCATGGCTTTTTCTCTATTTCTGAAATAAATCTCGGCCTAAAGACCATGGCCATGCTCATTTTCTAATATATCCTGTGTCTTCACTTGTTTTGGGCCGCCATTGAAGTGTTGAGAGAGTACGACTTGCACTGGTAAACACATGTCACAGAAGATTTCTGGAAGCACTATTCTATGGCAGCGCTGGTAAGTTTGATTTTTTCCCTTCTTGTGTATATTTCCAGCCTCTTTCAGGCCGCCATAGTGGATTTGAGCCTTTGTCTTTGATTTGAAATTACCCTTTATTGTGACTTTGACTGAAGGAAAAAACATCATATTTGCATTCTATGTATATGTAAAATGCTTTCTCCATTTGTCTTTAACCTCATATATTTGTAAGCCTGATTTGAACAGGTCACAACTTCACAACATACTGGGAGTTTTGTCTTTGTATTATCCATCTGAGTATTCATGATTTATCTGCTCTTTGTATCCTCTTGTTCCAATGGCTGAAAACCCCATTCATTTTATGGCCACAACCAGTAGATCTTTCCATATTTTGCTTCTTAAAAACCCTGTACATTGAGGCCGTAGCTATCACATTTCTTCAACTGGGTATTTGTGAAGTATTTTCTCTTTGTATCTTCTTAGAACAAACCCTCACATGGGTGACAATAAATCACTACTCTTTTATTTTTCTGATATTTTGAGCTCCTTGCAAATGTATGGAACATTTGTGATAACCATGAAAAACGCATCTGCAATTACTGGCATATTGTAGGTTGAATGAAATTTCCCTTGTACTGATCGTTGATGTCCTCTTGAGAATGATGAAAAAGAGGAAAATGACCACCTCTTTTGCTGCCTCCATAAAAGGTGAATATCTGTAACTGTTCTTGATGCTCACCTTTGCACCTTGCTATCATGCACTACTCACTGTCATACATTCATAACTTTGAATATTGACATGGGTGTAACCTCATATATTTGTAGTGACTGATTTGAACTTCTGATGGTTTTGGTTTACATAATGCAATGTTGAAACAAGGATTGTAAGTGTTGTTCCTTCACTTGTTACTGTGCTTCAATGTATGACTCTTGGAAGAAGATGAAAGCTTTTGTGTATCTTGTCCTTTTAAGATCACTACTTCTTCACATATCATCTAAGGCAGTCTTTAGAAGTTGCTGCTCATTCTCCATGAATGTATTGTTACAAATCTATACTTTATGTTGGATGCATAACAAAATCCATTTTCTTTGTCAAGATAACTCTAATCTCTGTCAGAACTATATTATGCAATGTATTATTGACTGAAAATGCAAGATCTTTTGATGACTATTCCTTCCACCATCAATGCACTTCCTCTACATGACTATCATGATCGCTGTATTGATGTTTCTAAATGTTAAATTGCTGCTCCATTGATGTTTTGACGCCTCCTTGCATGTGACTGTCCTCCTGAGTTCCTTGATGAATTATATATGTGCTTCAGAAGTATAAGAAACAACTTGATTGCTGAATGCTCTGCTTCTATTTGACATTGTGCAACGCTATCCCAAATCTTTACTGCTCTTTTATGGCTGGTGCAAGTTTATTCGTCATTTCAAGTTTCCATTTGGCTTTTCTTACTGTCAAAGATACCTTTCCAGTCCTTTATGACCGTCATAAACTTTTGTAACCATTTTTTCAGTACCATGAACGTTGTAGTAGCAGTCTTATTCACTTTTTCAGTTCTGTAGCAGCAGTATTATCTATGGTTGTTCTTTTATATGAAGCCCTCATTATCATGAATGCAATAGTCCACTTTTTGGCAGTGTGATGAATGCTCCTTATTTTATTGTACTGATAATATCTATGACCCATTGACTGCAATGCAATGCAAAACATGAGAATGCTGCCCTCATTATGATGTTAAGTCTTCTGTAGACTATGCATGTACTTTGGAGTTGTAAGAAATGATTGAATTGCTTTGAGTGCTCTTTTCCCTTAAGTATAAAGGGGCTCAATGTCTCATTAAAATGTAAACATGAATGAAAGACAGAGCTGAAACTGAACTATGACAAATACAATTAATGCTCTCTTAACATGCTTCTTTGATTGTTCTACTGAATTATGAGCAACAAGATGCTTGATCAATCTATTTTCACCATGCTGAATTAGACTTCTTGATGACAGTCCTAGATGATGACTATTTCTTTGATGCTTTAATAACTCTCATATATGATGTGAATGAGAGGTGACCTTTTGATATGCCGGGCTCAACCCTTGTGGGAGCCTGTTTGACTCCACATATCTGATAAGATGATCACGAAAATGACGAACCTGTTCCTACACATTGAAACAAAAAAGTTAGTAAAAATAATCGAAGCTGAAATCTTCCATTGAGTTTCGTGTTCCTTGATTATCAACGTTTGTAATTCAATCATCTGGTGAATGCTTTATTTAATGCAAATTACATTCCTGTTGGTAGCGTAGGCATAAGGTAGAATGTAATTCATTGTTGCTTAGAGTACACCTCTAACACCATCTTTTACAATTTTGTAGGTTCATGGAGAGTGGAAACGAGTCTGCTACAACTTGGAGACGCGACAACTTAAGACATCAAGCAAAAGCGATTAATCATCACAGGCAATGATAAATTGCATCTCTTCCTTGTGTTTACGTTATCTTCAATAGTGTAGCTTATCATTGATTTTTGTATTCATTGATTGTCATAACCAAATTCAGTTACTCTCGCAGCTTGTTCGAGATTTTGGTGTTTTTACAAAATGAATAAAAAGCATTATTATGCAAATTTTCAATTTTCTGTTTTAAATACTTGCACAATAAAATTGTAATTTAGATGTAATCTGATCTTTATGATTCAAACCATGAATACTTTAATCAACAAAACTTGAAATTTTTTGTACCTATAATTCATGAATTTGATTCAGTTCTACCTATTTGAGCTCGTAGTGAAAAATAGGTAACAATTCTAAAATAATCAATTTTAATCACCATTAAAAAGGTATGATAGTGATTTTGGATTTTAAGGACTTTAGATTAAAGGGGGTTGTATAGGACTTGACAATGAAGACAATCCAAGCACAATAACAACCTAGTTTTACTAAATTAGGTGTATCAATCATTGCAGGCTCATAGATGATAGGTATGGATATTTATCCTTTTATTAGAACCAAATTATCCATTTTTAACCATTTACCACCCTCCATATACTCTTATTATGATTAATTTAACAAGATTATATAATAAATATGTTACAATATTAGTTATATATTAATGCATGCATATGCATTTTTATTTTTGTGTTAATGACAATCTTGATACCGATGGTCATGTCTCAAAAGATGTATTTTTGCAAAGATAGGATGGAAGGAGAGGAATTTTGGAGTGCCACATATGTAGAGCTTCAAAATACATAGATAATCTCCAAAACTATCACAAAATGGGTCTCTATGAAGGGAATTCTAGAGACAAATGTATCATTTTTTTCTTGAAGCTGCAAGGGTCACCAAACTATTAGCTCTCTGAAAATTAAGAACTTCTTGTTTTATGATAGTTATATGAAGTAGTTAAATTTATTTCATTTAATGAAAATTAGACTTTTATTTATGAAATTCATGTAAAAAACTTTTAATGGAATCAAGGTATGTTGCCATGATGCCGTAATCAAGGAAATAGGTCATAGTTTATATATATATCTTTCTATTAATCAACAAACATAGTTCTAACATTTGATACATGATATTTTTTGAGATATAAATAATAGAGATTATCTTTTAGTAAAAATAGTGTTGAGAGAAGTACAATTGCATGTTGTTAATGATTTTGTGAGATGGAATTCAAGCCTTTTGTTGACATGGCCACTCAATTGAGGATTTGGAGTGCATAGTAAAGGTAAGTATTTTAGCTTTCATTGATTTTATGTTTGTATATATTGTTTTCATACTCTTTATAACTTGTACTTGTTTATTTTTTCAATATGTTTAATGTTATATATGTTATTTCCATCATCCTCATCATCTATGATATCTCTTATTCTCTTTTATAAATCTCTATTTATGTAAAATACTATGTATTTCGTAGCTTTAGAGTAGACTATTGTTTTTATGTTATGTTTAAATATTTTTTTAAAAACATAAATATACTAATATCTTTCATACTATGTTGAAATTTTTCCTTAGACAAACAAGAAAAAGAATAGAATATTTTAGATTGTATTATCAATAGTTCAATAGTTAAAGAAATTTCATTATATTGTAGCAAAGTTTTAGTTAACTTCCTTGTTTTAGTAGGTTACATTTCTTATGATATTTTAGATTGGAAAATTTTGAAATTATTTTGTGTGAGGGGGAAAAAGGACGTTAGATTCGAATTCAAGATGAACAAGAATTCAATTTGACAAAGGAATCTAATCTATAGTTAAATGCACAAATCTAAAATCTAAAACTCCTACACATGCGAGATTAAGCTATACTATTGCAAACATAATAAGGAACCTACTAATTACCAAATGAAATGAAAGCAAAAGACAGTTTCACCATCCCGTAGCAGAGTGTATTCACTTGATGTTGGATTGCTCTTATCACAGCGAAGCCTCCAACGTTCATGTGCAAAGTGTGGATGAATCCTTCGTTGATCGAAGGAAGGAATGAAGCTCTCTCAAGGATGATCTCGACAACACTTCGTTGCATAAGGTAAGTTGAAATTCTGATCCATATTTGTGAAGAGAAAGGCTTGTTATATAGTAAAAGCAATTTTGAACCAACGGTCAAGATCACGTTGGAGAATATCCAGATCAACAGTCAAAATGAGTTGAGAGGATTTAGACATGAGGATATTGTGCAAAGTTGATTGCACAATTAGGGTGATTGAAGAATAGATTGGCTAGTTAGGATTTTGATTGCTTAGTTAGCAATTGATTGATCAGTTAGGGTTAAGTTAGGAATTAGATGGTTGAGTTAGCAAAATCAGATTGCTTAGTTAGCAAAATAGATTGCTTAGTTAGAAATCCATGATTTTCTCAATCAAAAAGTGGGTGAGGAATATTAATTAATTTAATTAATTAATTAATTCCATTTTGATTTGATTTTGATTTTTGATAATTTGAATAGTTTTATTTAATTATTCAAATTTTGGAGGGAAAGTGTGATAATTAAATTATTATGATTTAATAATTCAATTAATTTTGAGGAACAAGGTGAATTAGTGACATAATCAAATAATTGGTGTTATTTGACTAATCATGACGAAATAAGATTAGATTAGGACTTTATTAAATAGTAATTTATTTAATTGGTCAAAAATGATGAAATGTGAATCAATCAAATAACATTGTATTATTTGATTAATAGTAGAATTAGGGTTTTCAAAACTTTATTAAATAAACGGTATTTATTTAATTTGTCGAGAATGATGAAAAAGTAAATTAATTAAATAATTTTGTATTATTTAATTAATAGAGGAAATAGGGTTTTGGATGTTCTTCGATGCCGTTTGATGCGTTATGAGATGTCGTGGGATGATTTCGAGATGATTTGAGATGTTTTAGAGATGTTCTGAGTTGACTCAGAGTCGTTCTGAGTTGATTTGGAGTCGTTCCAAGTTGTTCCGGGTTAATTTAGAGTCGTTCTGAGTTGATTCAGAGTTGTTATGAGTTGTTCCGGGTTGATTCAAATTTGTTCCGGGTTGATTCAGAGTCTTTCTAAGTTGATTCAGAGTTGTTCCAAGTTGATTCAGAGTTGTTCCAAGTTGTTTCGAGACATTCTGAAATTATGATAAGTGTTAAGTCAATTTTACATGTCTACATTTTCCCCCTCTTTGATACAAAGTACTGGTTGCGTTGTTTCAAAGATTTTGTTTTTAAGATCAAGTGTTTTGAAAAAAAATTATGCCCCACTGTGCCCCAATGTTTCGTGGAATGATGGTAGGACTCTGTGTTTCCCCCTCAAGAGGTTGACTGAAACTTTCAAGTTTTGAGGTCAGGCTCATGAATTTGTTCTATTTCCATTCCAATGTGTTTAGGTCATAGAATTAGGTTTATAGGTCCTTCGCTTCTCGTTTTGATGTTTCTCTGAGCTTCTATTTTGAAAGTAGGAAGTTTCCCTAAGTAGAAAGTAGGGTTTCTGTCCTTCTTGTCGGGGTCTTACTTTTGTACTTGACCTTCATGCTGTTCATTGCTTAGAGGCATTTTGTAGACATGTATTTTGTATGCCTATATTCATCGGCCCAGTCGAGGCCTCGTATAGATATTATGATTTTGTATATCCTATCCACTAATGATGTACTCTCTTTTTTCATGATGATATATATGATATATACCTTCTTCGATTCATTCCTGTTTTATGCTCATATGATGATGATATAGTATGATGTATGTTTATATGGTATTGATATGAGTGAATGCCCCATACATTATATTTTTATTGGTTTATTATCGTCATGATTTGTATTGAAGTATTGTGGATGCATAATGGTACTAATGATATTGCTATGCATATTTTCACTCAGAAGAAATGTTGATGTTTTGATAGTAAAATGATGTTAATTAGAGGAAATATTGATGATGGATATAGATGTGATGTTAATTTGGAAAATATTGATGATAGATAGAAATATGATGTTAATTTAGAAGAATTATTGATGATAGATAGAAATGTGATGTTTGTTAGTAGTTGATGAGTTGCTTTTACTTTTCTTTAGAGACTTTGCAGTTTGAACAATCCATTTTGATATAGCAAATAAATACAATGCACCAAGATATTAATGACCAAGGTGACTTTGTATTTATTGCATGGACTTTGACTCTACAAACAAGGAGTATTCTTGCTCATACCAAACATATGGAAACCCTGTTAGAGTGTATGTGTGAGAAGCTTTAAAACATGTTAGAACAGTAACACAAGAGGTATTAAGAACCTAACATGTCACTATTACAAAAATGTTCCAACGACACCTTCCACACACAAAACAAGGCAAGTATTCACCATGATAGTATAAAAAGACTATCCACAAACAAAAAATTGAAATTACGGTCAAATGCCCCCATTGCTCCTTCTCTAAATCCTTATGGACATCCTCGAGAGATCCTAGGAATGAGTCAATAATGTAAATCACAGAAAATAAGACAACAAAAGATAAAATAATGCCCTTATATCACTTGCCATATCTATTTGGGGTGGGTCTATTATCTAGTGTTGATCATGTCTATCGTAGGAACGGATCCGTTAAGACATATCTCAGGATGTTGTTGGGTCTTGTCAAAAAGATATGTATTTGATACTTAGCTTTTGTTTTAATTCAATTTGCAATCAAATTATTCAATGATTGTCTGCTTGAAGGTTCCAACTGTTGATGCTTGCTTTTTTTGTTTTGTTTGTTTTGTCAAAGGGTGAGTGTGACGATATGTTTATTATGGATGATGTCTTATTACAAATTGTGATGGCGGACATGGGTCTTTTTAAATTTTCTAAGTTTTATGATGTTGTTTTTGACATTTTCTGGGGACTAACCTAGGGCCTCGGGGGATCATCAAAGATAAGCCTTGCCTATATTGTACACACAGAGTCTCATAGTTCACTTGGTTTGAGTGTTTTTGACCTTTTCTGTTTTGTGAATGTTTTTGGCTTTTTGTATTTTTTGATTGTTTTTGGATTTTTTGTATTTTTGACTAAGTTGAAATAAAGCATGTTGGATACCTAAGGGGACTGAACCAAGGTCTTGGGGGCTAATGAGCCTTGCCTACATTGTACATGCAAAGACCACGTAGTTCGACCATTTGACTCAAAGCATAAACTATTTTTGGGTAAACAACATTGATAATTTGGATTGATATTCCACTTCTATGTCTAGGGGATATGTTGTAGGAAATCTACTTGAACTAGTAGTGAGGTTCAAGCAAATGTTGATATCTTAGACTGTTTGAGTGAAGGAATAATACCGTGATGTTTTGTTTTTGATGTTTTTCAAATGTTTTTGTTCTTTTTGTTGTTTTGATGTTTTTGGCTTTTTTGCTGTTTTGAATGTTTTTGGCTTTTTTTTTTTTTACTTTTCAATGTTTTTGATCTTTTGTTGTTTTTTGTGACCATGATAGGATACTCAAAGATCTAATCCATGACCAAATTTTTGACATTACCCCTAGTTGTGGACAAGATGACTTTCCTTAATCAGTGACAAGCCATGGTTGGATATCTTGTTTTGAAATGAATAGGTGGATGTTGTGGACAATATAGATAGATAATAATTAAATAATGTTGTATTATTTAATTAATAGAGTAAATAGGGTTTTGGATGTCCTTCGATGTCGTTTGATGCATTATGAGATTTCATGGGATGATTTCGAGATGATTTGAGATGTTTCAGAGATGTTCTAAGTTGATTCTAAGTCATTTCGAGTTGATTCAGAGTCGTTTCGAGTTGTTCCAGGTTAATTTAGAGTCGTTTGAGTTGATTTAGAGTCATTCCAAGTTGTTCTGGGTTGATTCAGACTCGTTTTGAGTTGATTCATAGTCATTCTGAGTTGATTCAGAGTTGTTTTGAGTTGATTCAGAGTCGTTCTGAGTTGTTTCAAGACATTCTAAATTTGTGATAAGTGTTAAGTCAATTTTACATGTCTACATATTTATATAGGTAACATTTCTTTTAAGCATAAGCATTCTCCACTTTGATAAAATTTAGCATAAAATTAGATATCTAAAATCCTTCTGCAAACAACCTTGGACACCAACCTAGTCAAAACAATAATTAGTTAATTAAAATATGAGACCTGATGATAGCTCATGAATTTTTGGTGCCATTACCAGGGAAAAATGTGTTCTTACACTAGGTGTTATTAGGAATTACTTAAAAAAAAAAAGAAAAAAGAAAAAAATGTCTTCTTTCTCTACATGGTTAGAAAAAAGGACTCCATGGAAGATTAATTTCCAAAACCACCCAACCACAAGCATCTAAAAAAAAAAACGACAACCTATAGCATCGTAAATTGTCACCCTTGACAATTTCATACTATGTTTTGTTCCCTCCTAAATTATTGAACCTAATTGAGCACCTAAAATTTCCTAAATTATGCATTCTAGGGCCCATTTGTACCATTTTCCAAGAAATTGCAATTATTGAAAAAATGCATCCAATTGATATTTTTCACCTAAAACTTAATGTCCTAGAAAACAAGGCCAAGACTCATCGCCCTAGGGCGTATGGGTCCCCTTATTTTACTGGGGACAAATTTTGGATATGTTGGTGTCAACATTTTAACATTTGAAATTTAAATTACAAATGTCAGCTACTAAAATTTAATTTGTGAGAAATTGAATAAATCCCTATAAATACCTAGTTATTGCATCATTTGACATCTAAGTGAAATTTTATAGCAATAAGTGAACATCAAGAGCACTCAAGAGCAAGTCAAGAGCAACATTTGAGTGATTCATTATAGCAATTCAAGATCCAAACATCATGTCAAATTATATGTGAGTTCATAGTCATATTATCATTGTTTTATGAAGACTAACCCTTGTTATAGGTCTCTAGGAAAGTTCAAGCAATCAAGCAAGCAAGATCCAAGGCCTTAAAGTGATATGTATGACTTCAACCCTTCAAGGAAACCATTGAAGGGTGGTGATTTGCAACAATTTGTGATTTCATCATTCCTTCCTATCCATCATCATTTTATCATTGACATTTCCATTATGGAAGTGGAAATACTAACATGGGGTTTAACCAAGACAAGCCCCTAAATGACACAACATTTCTTATTTTTATGAATGTGATGCAAGAGAATTTGGGTGCACGGACAATCCTGCACATCAAAAAATATATCAATTTTAATTTTGACTTTTGTCTTGGTTTTTCTTGCAGGCACAATTTAAGTAAATCTTCAACTCCTCCAACACAATAAGGTTTGATGTTGGGATTGTAAAAGAAAATCAATTTATTAATTGATTCAATTATTAGTGGATTTAAAAATGTTTACAAATTATAATTTTCCAAAAAAGAAAAATCCCACACCTAGCCTGTGAGTGGGCATTTATTGTAAATTGTAACTCTATTAAAAAAAATGAATTTGCATTTGTTGAAAAAAAGGTGATGCAAGGCGTGGAGGAAGTGGAGAGAGTGGGTTGAGAGGCATGAAGAATTTTTTTGAATTGCTATTGAATGCATATTCCAAGAAGAGAAAAAATCATGCCAAAAAATGAGTGATGTGGAATTCAGAAGGTTTGATGGGGAGGGAGAGATTGAAGAAGTCGTACCTCAGAGGAACAATTTCAATAAAAATGACACAACTTTCTCATACAAAATCAAAATCAAGAATTTAAAAATGATCTGGAAAGCTGGGAAGGAGGCGCATCAAACCCAAAAACCATTTTAGAAGATTTAGAGGATTGAATGAGTGGTACTAAGAAGAAAGTAACGAGTTTGTGGAGTTGTGATTCTTGCCTGTAGAATTGATTTCAGTTTAGCCTATGGATTGCTAGTAGAATAATTTGTTGTTGTGGCTATGCATTTGTATGCAAAAATCAGATAATTCAATTTGAATGAAGAAGATTTGATTATATTTTCCATTAAGAATTTGTTGCAAATGTTTTTATTTATTTGAAATGAGGTTGCTTGTGGTGTTATGGCTGCTTGGATGGGTTGTTTGACAAAACACCCATCCTTGATTGCATCAGAATGTGCAGATTTTAGGTGTAGAAAGGATTGAAGGAAGCTTTAAGAAAAAAATGTTTATTGTTGCATTTGAATCCCAACACCTTGTCAACTCATGGAAATTCACCTACAAAATTATTCAATAATGTTTCAATAACTTTGTAACTGAGAATCAAATGCTTGAAGATCTATCATTAGAGGATCTCAAAAGCAGAGCAAAACACCCTTACAAGGACTTGGATACGCCATTGGGTGAATCTACCCTCCTATACACATTGAAACCAATTTTTCAAGATAGGTACATATTCATCTGCACTTCCCAGATCTACTTGCAATTCACTGTTTCAATTTATCGACAATTCTTGCATTTTGTATATTGGGTCATATAGTCCAATTAAGTTAATCATAGAAAATCAATTCCAATTCATTCTAAGACTCAATAGGATGCAAACCCGGGTTCAATTTTCTCACCTTCATGGTTGAAATTCAATCTACACACCTTATTGATCTCCATCTTAATGAAACAATAGAAAAATACCCTCCAACAACAAAACACAAAAAAGTTTGAATCCTAGGTTTAAACATTAGACCTAGGGTTCCAATTTTCTTTGTTTCATTTTGGTGAAGCTGACCTATTAATATTACATACCTTTTTAAATTTCATCCTAGATTTAAGTTTTGCATTGTTTTACATTTCTCATTCAGGTTTCACTTTTGCATCATAAAAGACATAAAAATTCAAAATAATGCATATCATTTTGCATCATAGGTTACATTAGGGTCCATTTCAGTCACTTAGATCATATCTACATTGAAAATTACATTCATAATTTTCATTTGCATTGTCACACATTTTTATTTGAATCACATTGTCTTAATTTGAGAAAATTCTAAATTAAAATACTTAGTTATAGACCTATTTGCACACATAAATAGATCACTTAGACAGTCTAGTAAACATTCAATTTTTTCAATTTTTAGTCACCTATCAAGGACTTAGACGCCCTTGGGTGCCTTTTTCTTCCCACACTTTCATTGAATTTATTTTCACACATCGTTATCTCTGTCTTTAGTTTGTTTATGCTTGTAGATCTTTGTTTTGAAATTTTTAATTGCTTTCATTTAGGAATCTTTCATTTAGCTCAAAAAGTGATAAAAAGTGAATTTTTTTTGCATTGTTTTGTTTCAAAATTGCACCAAAATCATCATTTTTAGATTTAGGCATATTACAATAAGTCAACTTATGCATTTTAGATCAGAAAATTATATTCAAAATTGTCATTTATTGTTCACACATTGTCACACACATCCATTGGCATAAGTTAAGAAAATTCTGGAAAAATATTCACTGTCAAATCTGTCTACAACTAGACCTAGAATCCTTAACTAGAATCACACACATTCAGACTATAAATTTCTAGAAAACCTACCTAGGACGCAGACACCCTTGGGCACCTTTGTCCTTCTACTCCTTTTGGCTCAAAAATTCTATGACAGAATCCTCTCAGGAACCCTTGTCCAAATTTTTTGTTTATCTTTCAAAAACCTATTGCATAATATTTTGAACCTTTTTAAAAATAACCATCATGATGGCTCAATGCTTTTCTCAAATGTCGACTTCTTTGAAATCCTTGGTTTATGTTTCAACTTGTGTGCTTGGTGATGACCCTAATTCCAACGAGAACATTCATGATCCTTCACCTCCTAACGCATGTCCTCATGATATAGAAATCTTAGGACAATATGATGAGAGCACAAATAAATTCATACATAATTCTTTGCATGATATTGAGAAAAATGTTACCTTTTATCCTTCCATGAGATTTCTTAATCACCCATACCAACAACCAACACCACCTATCATACCACCACTTGAAAATTTCACCCTCTTACACCCAAAAAGCTAATCGCAAGGCATTGTAATGCCCTTCCAAGTTTAACTAATAAATACACAACTAATTAGCTAGATTTTCTTAGAATTTAATAAAATAAGTATTAAAAGATAAACGATTCACTTTCAGTTCAAAATACACTTATGATATGTGTAAAATTACAATGATGAAATCTTTCCACAACAACTATACAAGGATTATAAATATTTTAAATTATCAAATTAATGAGAAGAAGAAACTAAAGAACAATTTGTTGAAGTATGACAAACTTGAGTTCAACTAAATTCTAACATCACTAGAAAAATTTGTTATTATTATTTAATCAATGCTAAGACAAGTCTAAAATAATTGCATTAAACATTATCTCTTGTGAATATATATAAGTATATATTTATATTTATATAAATATATATTTTATTTATATAAGAACTTAATTACATATTAATGAATCGTTCTTTTAATTTGAATAAATTAACATGCATAGAGACTTATTATACATATAGAGCATTTAAGGATCCCTCGTTATATTCATTTCTTCATATACTGATTTTCTCATACCACAGATCAATGAGATAAAATAGATTTCTTTGCAATTATCAGGAAGAAAATATTTATCATAATATAAATTCCAATGGCTAACTTTTGATGACATCTTAGATTGGATAACATAATTTACTGCCACTACCTTAATTGGAGAGTAAAAAAACATTGGCTACGTTGAGGGGTGAAGAAAATCAGCTACACCCTTAGCTAGTTAATAATGCGTGAGACAAATCAATTGATGTGGTATAGACGCTACTATGATCATGAGGAGCTTAAAATGACTTCGGTCTCACTATTTGTTGATAGTGATGAAGAAAAAAACAAAGGAAAATCTGCATTGACTATGCATATCGTGAGATAATACATAACATTTGATAAATGTAATGTTGTAGAGGCATATTATATACATATCATTTAATAATAGAAACATCACAGTATCAAACAGTAGAAACAAATATACATAACGTTTAATAATTAAAATGCTGCATTAAAACAATGCAGAAAAGAAACAAATATGTCTCAACTAATTACCACACTACCAAGAAATGTATGCATCATACAACAGCATTGAAGGAAGATCATAAGTAACGACAGTGAAACTAAGCAGATTCCGATCTTGATGCAATGCAAGATTATATAACAGACACATAGGAAATATTAATGAATTAGATTAGTATTGAAGAAGATCTTAGCCATCTCGACAAAACAATATGATTACCATGTCAGCAAGGTACAGGGCTGTGATATTATTAAATGGTTACAAAGACAATACTAAGGCCATTCCTTACATAGACTGAGAAAACAAATAAGATAAGGTTTAGAATGATATCCAAAGTAAAGCAAAGACGTATAAGTTTCTATTTGAGTAAGAATGCAAAATAGATTTACACGAGTCCTTAGAGGCATCTAACTTAAATAAAAGCAAAACGAAACAGTACATATATCAAGACTGCTAGCCTGTAACGCTACTTATTAATGATAACCTTGCAATGGTCGTGGTATACAAAGGTGGTTTATAAAAGAGGCAGTGCAAAAAGGCGTAGACTTACATAACAACCAAAACAACAATATAGGTCATCGGTTAGTGTGAGATAAAGAAAAATAACCCTTCAAGGTCTGCAAATTGATTAATTAATCAAATATTGAACAATAAGATAAAATGAATGAACTTTAAAGTATAAACTTGTAATTGATTACTAAATCGTTTGATTAAAGAAATGTATCAAAAGAATTGATAGAGCGGTTACATATCTTAACATAGAAAACAAAGAGTTACCTCATAGGTATTGATTATCGAAGGTTAAGCACTGCACACAATTGCTAAAGAAGCCACAGTGATATCCTTTAAGGGATAGATAACAATATCAGATAATTCCAAAAAGAAAGAATTAATGCAAAATAGTCCGTTGTTTTCAAGTATCTACTTTAAACAATAATGTATGCAATTAAAGAGAAAATATAGTATTGGGTACGACAAAGACAAATGATCATTGACTATGCAACTCCTAAGGTGACACTTAACATAAAATAATTTGAAATGTTGCAATGCATAAAATTAGTCATTCAAAATCAAGGATTACCAATATGGAAATAAAACACAGATCTGATACCTATGAAAAATAGGAAGTTTCCATAATCGACTGATTAAGGAATTTTTGCAATGTACATCCAAGTATATGAAAACCATGAGTTGTGTTGGTCTTAGCTGATCATATCCGCTAGAAAGATTGCTTATTCTGCCATGACTTGGAATGAGCTGATCTAAACGAATTACCAAAAGAGGAAGATGACTTTAACCTGTCGTGCATCCTCACCAAACATACCTGATAGTAAACCATCTGCATTTTCATTATAAAATTTGTGAAGTTATTGAAAACCAATGCAAGAATGCAACAACGATGAAACACAACAATGAGACGCCTCAATTAGAATACTCTAAATATGCTAAGTAAAGAAATATGAAACGTATAAACTAATCCATTTTTAAAACAAGACGTGAGCATTGTATTTAGTAACTGGACCACTGTTACTCCTTTGCTCTCAGCTGAGCCTTTTCAACCTGTAACTAAATTTTTTTCTTTTCAACAATCAAATTGGATCAGTGAAAACAATTTTTTAATAATCAATAATTCTTCTACAATTCCTAACCATTCATTAGTCCTGCATGCACAAATTAGAGTAGCCCAGTCTTGCTCTCCTCCCAACCATAGGACTGCAAAGTCCACCCTAGAGTGGGAGACAAAATCCCAAATGCCAGAACATATATAGATAAAATGAAAAACAAAACATATACTTGGACTCACACACATAGAATTCAATCACAGTATTCTTGTAAAGGGGGAGAAGGGGGATTCCCTTCCCTCTTGGGGAACAACAAACAATCATATAAATTCATTCTCAACACACAACCAACTTCATACACTCAACCACCACCATCCATCCAAAAATATCCATACACAACCACCACCATCCAAGCTTCCATTATTCAACCCACCTCCAATCATTACAATAAACCAAGCCGCCACTCAAATCTCTCCAAATTCATACACAACTCCATACTTTTCATATTTGAACCAAAATTCCCAAGAGAGGCTTTGTGCCCTCCTCAATCCCAAATGAAGGAGGCTCTCAACCCTCAGGCGAGATTCGCTCCTTATACACACCCAACCCCATTTTTTCTACACAAAACAATAGAAAACAATAAAATTTCAACCATCTAACAAGAATTCAATAACGACACAAAAGTTACGAAAGCATTTCCAACATACCTTGGCTGTCCAAGCTTGGAACAACCCAAACAACTTGTCTAAGATTATAGAGTCTTTTTCCAGCCATTACCATCCTATTCCTAATTCATTCCAGCCATCCCCATTCCTCCCAAAAACAAATAATAAATAAAAAGGGAACAATTTACAACACTTTCATTTCCTCTTCTTAAGAGCCATTCAATTCACACACTTAAAATAAATATGTACTAAATATATATAAAATCTTATTTGAGAGTTATCATTATCCAGAGCTGTACTGGGAAAATAGGTAGAAAATAGGTGCCTTGAGAAGGATAACTCTAGATGTATTATATATATATATATATATATATATATATTAATATTTAATATATGTATGCTAGTAGCAGTCACGACACAACATGTAAGAGATTAATATAATTATATAATATTATAATAATGTTAATTATTATAATATAATATAAAATTATATTTCGATATAACATTTAATACATATTAATTTTAATCTAATTGAATTAGAATTACAGTTACAACTTAATTAGAATCCTAACCCTAATTTAATGCTAACCTTAACCCTCATTAAACTCTAATAATAAGTGAACCCTTACCTAACCATAACACTAACTTAACTCTTACCCTAATCGTAATAGAATCTTAACTATAACCCTAACCCTTATTAAACTCTTAACTCTAATTAAACCCTAACAGTAAAATTTTATATTTATTTATTTTTAATTTTTTTTAATAATAATAATTAATATATAATTAAATAATATGATGATATAATATATATTAATATTATAAAATATAATAAATAATATTTGTGTGATTCATTTTTTTTATATAAATTTAATTTATTAAAATTATTAATGTATTATTATAATTATAGTATTTTTAAATAGTAATGTATATAATTATAATACTATTTATAAGTATATAACTTATAATTTAATAATAAATATATTATATAATATTAAATATTTTAAAATGTAATATTTTTATAATTCATTCTAAATAATTTTATATTAATTTAAATTATAATATTTTTTAAAAATTAACTATAATAATAGTATGATATAATATTACATAATATAATAATTAACTATTATTAATTAAAATAATAATATTATAAGATTTAATAAATTATTATTAAATTAGTAATTATTATAAGGTTATTATTTAATGTTAATGTAATATTATATTGGTATTGTTCAAGGATTATGATTAAGTTAAGGATTAGGGTTAATGGAAGTGAAGGGTTATGATTAGCATTAGTTTTAGAATTAGATTTAGGGTTTTTGATAGAGATATAATTAAGCTTAGGGTTTGGATTACGGTTGGATATACAAATAAGATTCAAGTTAGTATACATATATTAAAGTTGGGTTTTCTAATAGCCTTAGAGTTATGCTTGGAGATAGAATTTTAATTAGAGTTTTTGTTAAGATTACATTTTGAGATAGAAGTAGAGTTTAAATATTACATAAATTACAGTTATGGTTAGAATTAGGATTAGAGTTAGGTTCATGGTTTTGTAATAGGGTTATTGTTTGGGTTTGGTTATGACTACAAATATAATTAGGTCTAATATTAGGGGTATAGTTAGATTTAGGGAGAGTTAAGGTTGGGTTTGGTATTAGGGTTAAGGTTACTATTGGAGACACAATTACATTAGGATTAGTCTTCGTACTACATTAGAGTTAGTCTAATGTTTTCATTATTATTAAAAATTCAATTATAAAATGGTACTTTTTTTGTAACAAATGTTCCTATCATTAAGCCTATCTTTAGTTAAATTTCAAAATGTGAAGCAATTAACAGTTTTTTTAATTATAAATTCACTTGCAATAACATAATTTTTTCCTTAACACGTTCCAATAATAATGTCTATGTTTAATAAAAAAATAGTGGTTATTTACTCTTGATAAATAGTTACCTTAAAGTATGCTTACATCTTCATTAACATTCATTTCAAAAATAATATATATGATTTCATTATATTTTTCATCATTGTTTATTTCAATTCCCATATATAAGGCTACACATTAAAATTAAGTGGAATTCCTCCCCAAACTTACAACATAATGTTTTTGTTAAGGGCAACTTTGTAAGTATTTGATTAAATCATACTAACTTGTATATAGAAAAAACATAACATCAACATCAACCATTTGTATTTAATTAGAACAAACATACTTTCAATTTGTTAACCAAAAATAATATAAATTAACGCACTCATAATAATTGTTAAATAATATTTGTATAATTATGAAAATAATTATTATAAATTCAGTTACAATAACATACTTTTTTCTTTAACACATTCTAATAAATAATTAGTAGTTTTTTTAACTCTCGTTAAATAGCTACCTTAAAAATGCTTACATCTTCATTAACATTCATTTCAAAAGTAATATACATGATTTGATTATATTTTCTATTATCACTAATTTTAAACAATATTCAAAAAATATTTTCAAAATTTAATTTAGTCATAGATAAAATGTATAAATATTTTGCAAACATTTGTCAAATAATATTTCAAAAATACTTCCAATTAGTTAACCATTTGTGCACTGGTAACTATCCATTATCACTATCATGAAGAATAGTTTGAACTTTAATTGTCACATTGGAATTAATGGCATATAGTGTAGGTATCCCATAGTGTGCATGTAACAATTTGAATGATGGCATGACTTAAATACACTGTGAATATGATGGACTAGTTGAACTTTAAAGTAGCAAGCAACCATTCCCCAGGTGGTCTTGTGCGATAACTAATCTATGATTGTCCTTTAAAAAATCTCATGAATTTCATACTGAGATCATCACATAGAGTGTGTATTTTAATGGTCACTTTTGGCTTAATAGTGACCTTCCAAATGCATCCTACAAGGTAAAGATCTCGAACCTCATGGTATAGACAAACTGACCAGTCACAAAAATCTACAATTTCAATTTGAAGATTGTTAAATTTTACATCTAAGTTCATTTTCACCTTGGATTCATAGAGAAAGTTAGAGTACATAGCATAATTATCAAAAAAAAAATTACTTGTTTTTGGTCCATTATTGTTAATTGATCTATTGACCATCTTCTCTCTCAACCAATAACAAACACTCAACTCCTTTATACGAAGGAGGGCATTGAATGGAAGATGGCAGCCATACTTCGACAACCAAATGGACACCCATGATGTATGCACATTATGTGACAACTTCCTCACTTGTAGGAAAATCATTATTTGCCTTGACATTAGTATTAAATAGGAAAAAATTGTAATACCCCTCATGTTGCTGTTAGGACTTGATACTTTCTATGGTTTTGCTTGACACTTTGAGACTTTGATAGTTACTGTTTGTTGGTTGGATTGGTTGACTGGATAGTTTAGTGTTGGAAATATGTTCCTAAATCATCACAGGCTGTAACCTCTATTGGAGCCAAGTCGGTGTGATATTGTTAATGTCTGGCCGACTAGCAGCTTTGACACATTGTGATTGTACAGGTTGCTGTGACCTTGCTTCTATCTCACCGAAGGAGCCTATCACTATGACAAGAAGCATTCGGTGTGACCTCTCACCGCCCGTGGAGATCTCTAGCCGACAGGCCATTCTATCATATGTCAGAGAGACTTGGCCGAAAGGTTTAAGGTTTCGGTATGAGGTCTTACCGATATGAATGTCTCGCCGATAGCATTCACTTGGTATCTTTAGGGTAACTCAGAGGTTTCGTTATAAACTCCTGGCGACAGTTGCTTTGTCTCACCGACAATATACATCGGTATAACATGAGATGGCTCGGTAAGAAGTCTTACTGATATGGATGTCTTGCCGACAATGTTTAATATGAAGTCTTCGGGGAAAGTCTTGGAGCTCAGTATGACTTATATCGATAAGGAATGTCTCCCCGACGGTGTACACTCGGGGTAGCACAAAAGATCTCACTGTGAGGTCTTAACGATGGAAAGAAGTCTTGCCGACTGTTCAGTATGACTTGAGGCTTTAGAGTAATATAAAGAACTCGATAAGATGTCTCGGAAAAAGATGATTGTCTTGTTGATGTGAATACTAATTTCTATGTGACTTATGGACCTCAGTATGAAGTCCTAGCGAAAGCGATAAGTTTGGCTGACTGGTGAATGCTTCGGAACAACATGAAGACTCAATGGGAGGTCTTGGCGAGAGCGAAATGTTTTGCCGACGGTATGACATTTCAATGTGACTTTGAATATCGGTATGTGGTCTCACCGAAGAGCGATAGTCTTTCCGAAAG
>VDFB02071296.1:0-26753 GCA_007258455.2 Sequoia sempervirens
AAAATATAGTTCCTATGGTGGACGTGCAAGTAGCCTTTTATAAAGGGAAAATAGAATCCCCACCATTTTTTCTCACACTAAGAATATTTGGAAAAAACCTCCATAATTGCTTAGTAGACTCTGAGCATCTACCAATGTAATTCTTTGTCCATATGTTAGACATTAGGTTTGAATCCAAAAAATTCCCTAAAGAAAGTCACTCAACTTGACAAAATTGAAGTAAATGTAGTTAGAGAATTAACCAATATTCATATGCAGTTAGCATCAAATCCCCGAATTTAGTATTATATAGATATTTAGGTTGTTGAGATACCTGATACTTATGGGATGCTAATGAGTAGGGACTGGTAGAAAATTTTGAATGGATACATGGCCACATACTTCTCACACATGTGGTTACCATGCAAAGGAGTTCCTAATCATATTAGGATTGAGAGAGAGTTGTGCATGAAACATATGATCACCAATTATAATTAGAAAAATGAAGTTCTATACATAGATGTAGAACTAGGAGTTTATAAAATTTGAAGTTTTGGATTTAAAATAGAAGAAGCTTTTATGTGTAATGTTGAAGAGCATAATCAAATAACTCCTAGAACATACATGTTAATCAAATCAGATTATGATTCTTCCAAAGAAGAGGATAGTTGTTTAGATAAAATCTAGAAGAATATTGTTAGAGAAGCTCGAAAGAGTGAAAAATTTAAAGATTCACTAAAAGGTTTTTTATTGTAGGGTTGGTGCAAGTTACACAATTTTGCACACTCAGAGGATAGTTGCATGATTTTCTTAGAAATCATTCATAGAATTGAAAATCGACACTATTTAGAAAATATCACTCTTAATAGGTTTGAGCTAGAAATACTTGGAGACAAGAAGCAAATCAAAAATGATAATTTGACAACTCTTAAGAATGCTAAGCTCATAGCCGCAAAAGATCAAATGTGGACACTTAAGTTTGATAGATCGAAATCAAAACAAGGAATTGGAATTGGAGATGAACTCATCATTCCACAAGGTAAGTCTTTTTTTGCTACTTATCAATTATAATTCTAGTGTACTAACAATGTGGTAGAATACAAAGTCCTTATTCACAGTTTGATTCTTGTGATCAAGAAAAAGGTCAAGATTCTTAAGGTGTTTGGTGACTCAGAATTGGTGGTCAAACAAGTCCAAAAACAATATGTTTTTCATTATAACCACTTGTCTAGTTACCAACATAGAGTGTGGGACTTGATAGAATATTTTGATTCCTTTAACATTACTCACATCCCACAAAGATTCAATTAGAGAGTCGATGCTTTGGCTACTGTTGCTAGCATTCTAGAACCTTTGGATGCTTCTGATTTGAGGAGGTTTACTATTGATATGGTATAGTTACCTTTGGTTCCTGATAATGTTACAAATTTGTAGGTGTTCGAAGATGATCATGATATATTGGAATTCATCACTAATACCAGTATCTTCAAGGCACATATAATTGAAGAAATTGATTGCCTAGTTGATGAAGTTCAAGATTAAAAATTAGCTCAAGCTAAAGATAATAATATTTTGAAAGGAATAATTGAGATGGAGAGACTATTTGATATGGATCAAATAGCCTGACAAAAAGACCTACCCAGAAATGATAGAGGGTAGTCTGAATTATATAATTTGAATACTAAAGAAGATCCTAAGAACATGCTTATAGGGAAGGTATGTACCAAGGAAGAACAAAGAAATATTGCTTAGGAACTCAAAGATTATTGGAATTTTATAGCATGTACATATGAATATTTGAAAACTTATGATACTTCCATCATCACCCATACCATTTCATTGAAGTGTGATGTAAAGCCTTTCTGACAAAAACAACGACCCATAAATATGCTCTTAGAACCTTTGATCCAAGAGGAATTACAAAAGCTCCTCTTAGCCTGGATAATTTTTCCTATTAGACATTCTACTTGGGTGGAAAATCTAGTGCTTGTTCGGAAGAAGAATAGGGATATATGACTATGTAAATTTATGGAATCTTACTAAGGCGTCTAAAAAAGACAATTACCCCTAGAAGTGTTAAAAATTGTTAACGGTTCACAGATGGTGTCCTTCTTGGATGGATTCTCCAAATACAATCAAGTAATGGTTGTGAAGGAAGATTAGATGAAGACAATGTTCACTACAAAGTGGGGAACTTTCACTTACAGAAGGATTCCATTTGGATTGATAAATGTTGGAGCCACATTCCAGAGAGCTGCTATGGATTATGCCTTTTGATATTTGATAGGAAATGTATTATTATATACATGGATTACCTCATGGTATTTCCCAAGAATAGAGGAGATCATGTCCATGATCACATAGCAATATTGCAAAAGTGTGAAACTTATGGAGTTTTATTAAAACCTAAGAAATGTATTTTCGAGGTGACTAAAGGAAAACTGCTAGAACACATTACTTCTAAAAGAGTTATTTCAATAGACCCAGATAGAGTGAGTGCTTTACTCAAATTACAACCCCTGGGAAGTAAGAAAGAATTACAATCATATTTTGGTAAGATCAATTTTGTTCAAAAATTTATCACCGGATTTGCTAAGATAGTGAAAACACTCAATGATATGTTGAAGAAAGATGAAAAAATCAAGTGGAAAAGTGAAGCTAAACTTTCCTTCAAGACTATGAAAGCTGCAATTGCAGAAGCATCGATGTTGGTAAGTTTGGATTATGTTAAACCTTTTTTTATATTTACTCTTTTGCTTCTAGTCACACATGTGCAATAGTGTTGACACAAAGGGGCAAGAACAAAGAAGAAAATTTGATTGATTTCATGAGAACTCTATTTAAAGAAGCGGAGCTTAGATACATGGATATTGAAAAAAAATCCTTTACTTTGGTTAAAGTAGTGCAAAAAATTTGACATTACATTCTTAGAAGTATAGTCAAGGCTATTGTCCCTGATGTTGCAGTGAAAATGCTACTAACACAAAGTGAGCTTAGAGAAAAGAAAGCTACGTGGGTTATGATTTTGCAAGAGTTTGATTTAGAGATTATACCCATGAAGTTGGTCCACAGCAAGCCCTAGTTAAATCAATTGCTGAGATTGATCTGCAAATCTCTAGCCAACAATATACTCTAGAATTAAAAGATCAAGATGATTGGTATTCAAATATGTGGTATTATCTAGTTAGCCATTGTATGCAACCTAAAATGGTCACCTAGACTTTAGGCCCCATTTATTTAATTTGTCAACATCAACTTTCTGAATCAATGATTGTCGCATTTTCAAATCAAATTTCTTAATCAATTCATAACTATTTCAAATGTTTCAATTTTCCCTAAGGTTTGAATGCTTCATTAATTTTATTTAATCAAAGAAATAAATCCTTTTAATAAAATAAAATAATGTTATTTAAAATTTGAGTTGTAATACTTAAATAAAATGATGCTATTTAATTAAATCTATTTTTAATTAAATAATTTTATTTTATTTTATTAATATTCATTTCTAAATTACATAATCTCATTTTATTTTATTAAAAGAGATATTATCATCTTAAATAAAATAAAATAAATGAAATATTCTCTCAAGAATATCCTGTGATGGAAAAAAGGGAAACAAATCAGTTAAAAGGGAAATAAACTAAAAAAAAAAATTCCAATCAAGATTTGTTTCTATTTTTCTATTTATCCCACATTGCTTCTGAATTTGCCTTCAATTCCAATTTTGCCTATAAAATGAGCCCTCTCATTCTCATTTCAGAGAGAGAAAGAATCACGAATTTTTACATCAGACTTATGCTACAAATTTAAATTTTATCATTTGAGATTTCATTAGTTTGATTTTATAAGCATCTTAGTTTTAGAGCATATAGTTTAATATTGCATTTTAGCTTAATCTTCATAGTAGATTAATTTGCAAAATAATTCATTTATGGAATTGCATGTAGATTAATTTTCATTTCAATAAATTAGTTTGGTTTATTGCATTTTACAACCATTTAGATTAGTTTTCATTGTTGCATTGCAAAACGGGGATTGTGATTGGCATTCTTGCTTCTCCTCTTGGATCTCTACGTTCAGGGTATTCTTGAGTGCTTGGGTTTATCGGGGCTGTTATCAATCCACGCTCTTCGGATAGAGGATTTGTGAATTGATTTACAGGACTCATTATTGAGTATCCTTGCATGCAAGGATTCACGGAAGTATAACACTTTCAGTTATACATTTGTGCATGCAGAGTGTTTAATTTTAATTTTTAATTTAGTTTAGTTTTAATTTGGTTTTTAATTTGGTTTCAATTTAGTTTTAGTTTTAATTTAGTTTTAATTTTTAGTTTTTTTAGTTTAGTTTTTAATTTAGTTTTTAATTTAGTTTTTAGTTTTTCTTCATAAATCTAGCTTCCACTCAGTTGCAGGAAAAACAATTTCTGGGTTTTGTAGCCAGGGTCAAAATTTGATCTGGGTATTTTTCATTTTTTCTGATTTCTTTCACAGATCTGAAGAAAATAGCTGCACAAAAACTGTCGCGTGTCATTTTTTTCAGCTGGCTAAAGATTTAAAAAAATTATTTTTTCATCTTCTACTTGCTGGATCAAAAAACGATTTCTGGGTTTTATTTTTTGCTTTAAAAAATTTCCAGGTTTCTGTTTTTATCTACTCATTATAAACAATTTTTTCAGAAATCAAATTTGAAGATTTTTATGCATGTTTTTAATTTAGTTTTTAATTTTTAGTTTTTAATCTAGTTTAGTTTTTAATTCTAATTTAGTTTTTAATCTTAATTTAGTTTAGTTTTTAGTTAGTTTGGTTTAGTCTTTAATTTAGATTTTTAAATTAGGATTTTTTTAGTTTCTAAAATTCAAATTAGATTTTTTTAAACTTTGTTAATTTAAAGTAGATTCTTTAACTTTGTTAATTTAAATTAGATTTTTTACTTTAGATTTTTTAACTTTATTAATTTAAATTAGAATTATTAATTTAGATTAGATTTTTTTTTTAAATTTAGATTAGATTTTTAATTTTATTAATTTAGATTAGTTTTGTTTTAAATTTTTAGTTTTAGTATTAGATTAATTTAGTTTAATTTTTAGTTTTATAACTAATTCCTTTTAAGATTAAATTTGACTAGATTAAATTAGATTTTTTAATTACGGTTCTTCTAAATTCTTTTTCCATGACATAACCCGGTTTAGGGGCGTCGATCGAGAGAACTGAAACACATTAGCAGTTTGATTGCGAGGGGCCTTTTATGACAAAGACTTGAAAACAAACCCTGCAACTGTCAAAGATTATTTAAAACATTGTGTTTGTTTTCCTGCTTTTCAATTCACATAGTCTAATTAGGGTTTCGTTAAAATTCTTAGGAGTTTTGATAGTGAGTAGGGAATTTGGCTCTTTGTTACATGGAGGTGATGACCATGGACAAATCCAGGCTCCTGATGATCTTACTAATATGACAAACTCTTAGGGAGCAGAGCAAGGTAGTGAATCTTTAGCACTTTCACTTGTCAGGGGATTATGCTCTTCTCTCATTGAGAGAATCAAAAACCCAAAAGCGTGTGGATTTGGTGAAGTGAAACTAGCTCGGTGATTAAGGTTGTTTAGCGTGTTTGGGTAAAGAGACGGGCTAGAGAAGTATGCTCTTCTCCTTTTGGGAGAATCAAAAAATCAGAAACCCAAATCCGAGCCATGTCCAGTGTCACCTTTAGAGGGCCTGTCGGAAGTTGAACCTTCGGGAATGACCCAAGTGAGTACACACCTATCACCGGTGATTCCACCTCACTATAATAAAGAACGTCTTGTTGAGTCTAAAGACTCCAAGACCATAGTAACTTATTTTCCATGACTTGGACGATCATCATGGAAGAGCTCTGTTTATTGCACTGAGCGGCGCTACTCCAAGCCCTGCTTGCGGGGTGTGTGATTTTTAGGTGTTGGTGTGGCTGCGAGGCCCAAGCTCTGTATCAGAGGCACTGAAGGTTATTGTGAACGAAAGCCAAGTAAAAACCTCTTAGTTAGTTGCCTACCTGGTTCACCTCTGAAAGGAGTCATAATCTTTGCATAAGGAGGGGGAAGAATCTCTTCGTATGTTGATCATACACAGATTCCCCTCATAGGCATACACCTAGACGTTTGGAGGCGGTTGCGACACTGGCCCCTGCTACAAGGGTAACCTTTGAACGTACACTGTTGAGTCCTTGGAAACACCAAAAATATGGGTGACCTCTAGGGGGTGACACGGCTGTGTGAGGTGCACGTATGTGCATAAGCAATGGGGCAAAGGTTTTGACTTCTCACCATTTTCTTTGGTAGGGATAGCTATGTGTTTGTTTTTGAGTCTTAAACATTGTCCAAACATCTTCAAACAAGACTCCCCCAATACTATCAAATTGCTTTGTCCTTGATAGATCTTTTATTGACTACTTTTTGTATCACAACTTGTCTGATTGAAACCTATGTGCTTGATCAAAATCTGTGGATATACTTGCTTAATCTTTGCAAACAAACAACAAACTGAAATACTGAGTTCTTCGATTAGGTGACTTGTCCCAGTTTTAGAGACCTGTTCTATATTTAGGGTTTATGTGTCCTTGACCTTTTGAATTAGTGATCCTTGATCTCATAAGTGATTTTTCTTGAGATTGGCAAATTAGGAATTGTTCCTGTCAAATAGATAAATTTTTAGACTCTTTGATAACACACTTGGAGAGTGCTAGTAGTCTCCTTGTCCACCCATTTTCATATAATTCAAACTCAGTACACTTTGTGTAAGTCATCCTCCTGATCCATATGTGCTAGGGTATTCACCCAAGAATTGAGCACCTCTGTGGCAGTGTTGGTTTGCACCTATTTGCAACAGTTCTATTTCACCATCTCTCTCGGACAAGAGAAAACTTTTACTATCCTAGTCTGGTATTGACGTTTCTTAGAATTGTCTGTTTACCTGAACTCTCCCTTTCATGTCAGTCACAACAAGATATCAAGTGAGCCAAGGAAAGCAACCTCAGATAGTCTTTAACCAACTACCCCCAGTTCAGACTCGTCAAAAGAGAAAGGAAAAGGAACCAATATTTGACCAGTCACCTAGGAGTCAGTCTAAAACCTATTTTGACCCAAAGAGCCATTTTAGTGACTTGAGTACCCCCTCAGCACCTTCCCACTCAGGTATGGATATGAGTTATATTGTCACTCGGTGGGAGAGGGAAGCCATGGATCAAAATCTTGATGATATCTATGAACAACATAGAAACAACATGATATTTGGAAATTCTTCTCATGATGATCAACCTGGTTCACCCCTCATTAATACAAGATATTTGGATGCCCATCAACGGGATGAACGGTATAAGAGACGAGCTCAACAAGAAAAATGGTCACAATATGAAGACCAAGACAATGAACCTCGTGATGCTCATGTCAATACAACATATACCAATGACTTGTTCAAACAATCTAGACCAAGCTCACCACTTCAACATACCTCAAGGTTCACAAGTGATAGGCTCAAAAGAATTGAACGCGAAAAGAAAGCCTTTCTAGAGGAACAAGCTACAAAGCAAGAAAAGTTTAGACAACTTGAGGAAGAGAGCCAAGCTTTATTGGAAGTACAAAGGAAACTCGCTCAAGAGGAGCAAGATAGGTAGTTAGCCCACCAACTAAACAAACAATACAATACAAGGGGTGCTAACAGTGGACATAATTCTCCTCCCTCCACCCCTTCCAAAACACCAAGAAGTAGAAGGCGGTCAAGGACCCCTTCTAGATCTCCTAGTCCTAGAGGAAGAAGGGCCTCTCAGTATGCTCACTATAGGAGGCAAACTCCTCCCAAAAATTCAAGACCACACTCCCAACATGTACATCCTAGTTCCCAACATGGAGGTGGTAGCTCACATTATGACTTTGATACTCAAGACTTCATGCGAATACAACAAGAGCCTATCTTCCAACAGTATGTGGAGAGGTATTTGGAACAAAACAAAGATAAGTTCTTGGAAAGTCTAATCAACAAGGGTGCCAGAGTCCCTTATAATTTTGATGTGGACAACAAAATACAAAAGCAAAATCCCTCTCAAGAGGAAGAAATCCGCCAAATGAAGCAAATGATGGAAAAAATGATGCAACCTAAGAGCTCATTCTCACTAGACTCAATTTGTCCTAATCCATTCGACAAGAGTGTGAGTATGAAAGATTTTCCAAAGAGGGTGGAATTCCCACAATATGATAAATATGATGGCAGTGGTGATCCACACGACCATGTGCGTCAGTTCTATACTATGAGCTTTGAATTCCATCAAGATGACTCCTATTTGATGAGGTTATTCCCTAGGAGTCTTAAAGGACAAGCAATGGAATGGTTTACCAATATCACTCCTCCTGTCAAGACTTTTAGAGAACTTGTTCATAGATTCGTTCAACACTTCGCATATAATCTGTCAAGACCTGTTACTATGTTGGACCTATGCAACTTGAAACAAAATCAGGGGGAACCCTTTGTTACCTTCTTGCAAAGGTGGAGACAATGCTCTCGGTATCCTAGGATGATCCATGAGGATGAAAAGATTGACATACTTGTTAGTAATTTGGTGCCTGAAATGAGACATGAGATCAAAAAGATAGTCTTCACTTCCTTTGATACCATGATTGAAACTGCATGCCGCATTGAGGATGTTCTAAAAGAACAAGGCATTTTGACCAGACATAACAATAATACCAACAATGGTCAACACAACAATAAGGATAAAGGGAAGAACAACAATTGGAACAAAAACAAACAAGTTGTCAATGATGGAGTTGTGGATTCTTCCCAATCAAGAGATCAAAGTGTTCTTAATTTGACTAAGGTTGTGCAAGCAATGAAGCTTAATGCACCTCCACAACAAGAAAGTAAACCAAGATATCAGGAGAGGCCCAAAAACCAGAAGCGACAATTTACCAAATTGGGTGACTCATATGAGGATATTCTCAAAACTCTCATTGCTAACAACTTGGCACATCCTCAGGATCCTGCAAAATTTCACATTCCAGATCCTAAGCCACATTGGTGGGATGACAAGGCATTCTATAAATTTCATAATGGCCCTAGCCATACTGTTGAAAATTGTTGGAGATTAAAACATATCGTCCAAGATTTTATAGAAAGTGGAAAGCTTCAAGTTGATGGCCTAAATACCAATGCTGATCATAAGGCTTTTAAGGAACCTTTGCCTAATTACGACAAGGGGGAAACCTCTAAATCACAGAATGGCAAAGCTGCAATCAACTACACCTATATAGTGGCAGAAAATGTGATAAACATGCTTGAAGTTGTGGAGCCAAGTGTTAATATGATAAGGAGTAAGGACCCGCATGGTTATGACTCTCCCCCTATTTTTGACAACCAACTTGTTGTGGTGCTGAGAGGTCCTCATTCTAGGTTATCTTCCCAAGCCCTTAATGCTGTTACCAGGAGTCAAGCTCCTATTATTCTCAGAGGGCCTAGTTCAGGTCCATCCAACAAATCCAAGCAAGTGGCATCCAAGAATGTCACTATAAAGTCCGCCACTGCTCTCAAACCAAACTACAATCTTGTAGATCAGTTACAGAAAACTCTAGCATAGATCTCAATCTTAGAGCTTCTAGAGTTGTCCCCTAGGCATAAGCAGATCCTTGAGGACACTTTGCGCATAGCAAATGTCCACAACAACATTGATATAGACCAATTCCAAGGCATGGTGAATCACATTACTAGCCCACATTACCTTTCTTTCTCTGAAGATGATGACAAATCCCTAAGCCATCCACACAATCTTGCCCTTCACATTGAAGTCATGATTCATAAAACCCGTGTCAGGCGCGTGTTGATTGATGGAGGTGCTGGGTTAAATATCTATACTTTGAATTTGTTAAAAACTTTGGGCTATTCAGAGCAAGTGATCGACACTAGAAAGAAGATCACCATAAAGGCCTATGATGAGGCAGAATGAAGTTCTAAGGGATTGGCTGTCCTTCCTGTCAGGATTGGCCCAGTTGAAAAAGATATCTTGTTTCAAATTGTTGATACTGGACCCCTTGCATACAAAATTTTACTGGGTAGACCATGGATTCATGATATGCAGGCAGTGCCGTCTACCTACCACCAGTGTGTTAAGTTCCCCTACAATGGAACATAAATTTGCATACCAGGGGATAACACCTTATCAATTAACTCAATCTCAGCTAATGTTCATGTCCCTCTTAACCGAGCAGCAGAGGATTATGAAACAACTTTAGCAGACTGTCAAAACAAATTTAAGTAAGTAGACCTTGGCATGGGGGGGTATCAACTTGACTCTTTTGCAAAGATGCTTTTTTCCCCTAGGACATATGGAAATCCTTCACAGGAGATGAAACCATCATCTTCAGCAATGACACTATTTGACAAGTTTGTTGAATCCTCAGTACCAATACAAGATGAAAAAGAGGAAGTAGCTGTTCGAGATTGGATATACAAAGAGGAGAAATACCAGCACAATGAAAATTTCTCCCCCTCTCCTAAGTCCTATGGGAGAGGATATAATTTTGTCAAGAAGATGGGTTATCTAGGATATGGCCCTCTTAGTCACAGGTTAGATGCTAGAGCCGAACCACTCAATCATGATCTTTTTGCACGTAAGTCTAAGAAACCGGTTGGCCTAGGCTTTATGAACAACAATAAATGCACTGTCCCCATTTCTGATAGGCGGGATAGTAAAGATGACACAGAATATGTACCAGATTTGACCAATCAACAAGACATAACAAATGATTGGGTACCTTCAACAAATCTCCTTTGGGAAGATTCAAGAGATTTAATAATTGATAGTCCTCCTATCTCATTTGCAATAGATAGTGACTATATGAATGCAAGATTGACTATGGATAGTGTCTCCATCCCAGCTACAACGGATGGTGATAATTCAGATAATTTTGTGATTGAGCAAATTGCTAGAGGAGAAGAGCCTCTTCCAAATCTTAAGGCTTCTACATCACGAGGCTCCAACAATAATTCAGAAATAGACTCTCATGAGTTTGAATGGGATTCACTCTCAGATGCAACAGTTGACTTGGATATGGATGTTGTCCACGCTTATAGTTCTCAACCTGATATAACTGAAGAGTCATGTGTTAGATTAGAAGATTGGAACCCACATGTCACATTAGTAGACGATTCTCTACTTGCTAGGATAAATTCTGATTTAGACACTTTAGAGGGAAACTTGATAGATTCCAATTCTACAGTCACCAGAGATGACACCACCTATATCCTTAATATTGAACCGGTCATCAACCTACCCCTTATTCACCCCAACCTTATTGATTGGTCTCAATGTTACCAAGAGCCTCAACTCTTGACATTTCACAATGACTATGAGATCACTTGCTATCTAAATGCCATTGAACCTGTAGTCTCTTCCACCAGTGAACCGGCTACCAGTATGACAAAACCTGACATCAAGTACCTTAGTCACAAGATAAAAAGAAAAGAAAAAAAGAATAAGAGTTCTGATGGCGAAAACCACTATGTGGCAGTGTCAGAACCAAAAAAAGTAAAAATAAAAGACGTATCCAAAGGTGAAAACCTCCCAGAGGCACCTACGGATGAGGTACTTAATAGTCTCCCAAGCTATTTCCAGGATAGATCATCAGTATTGGTTGAACCTACAGAAGCTATTAATTTGGGCACAGAGGAAGTTCAAAAAATTGTACACTTGGCTAAATCTTTATCACCTGAAGAAAAGAAAGCCTATATTGCGTTCCTCCAAAAGAAGAAAATTAACTTTGCATGGACATACTTAGACATGCCAGGGTTGGACACTAATCTCATTATGCATCATTTGTCCATAGCTCGAGGTGTGAAACCAGTCAAACAGAAGTTGAGAAAAATGCACCCTCATATAGCTCTTTTAGTGAAAGCTGAATTAGAAAAGCTCCTTGGTGCAGGATTCATTAGAGCAATAGACTATGCTGACTGGATTTCCAACATTGTACCTATTTCTAAACCTGATAAAACCATTCAAATCTGCATAGACTTTAGAGATCTTAATAGAGCATGCCCAAAGGATGATTTTCCACTTCCTAACATAGACATGATAGTGGACATGACAGCGGGATATGAGATCTATTCTTTGATGGATGGTTTTTCTGGGTATAATAAGATCAAGATAGCTCCTGAGGATCAAGAAAATACTGCATTCACATGTGCTTGGGGTACTTATTGTTGGAATGTCATGCCCTTTGGATTGAAAAATGCAGGAGCTACTTACCAAAGAGCTATGACAACCATATTCCATGACATGATGCATAAGAATATGGAAGATTATGTGGATGACACCCTGGCTAATTCTAAGAGAAGAGGAACACATTTGGCTGATTTAGAAGTGATTCTAGATCGCATGGAACAATTTCAACTAAGATTAAACCCCAAAAAGTGTGCATTTGGTGTTACATCTGGCAAATTATTGGGATTCATCATTTCAGCTAAAGGAATAGAAGTGGACCCTGAAAAGGTTCAAGCCATTATAAACATGCCACCTCCCAAAAATGTTAGCCAAATGAGGAGTCTTCAAGGGCACCTTCAATCCATAAGGAGGTTTATTTCACAATTGGCAGATAGAGCACAACCTTTCAACAAAAAATTGCATAAAGGTGTTCACTGTGTCTAGAATGAGGATTGCCAAAAGAGCATGGATAAAATTAAAGAATACTTGGAAAATCCTCCTATTTTAATGCCTCCCATTCCTAGAAAACCTCTCATTTTATATGTCTCAGCTACTGAATCTTCACTGGGGGAATTGTTGGCTCAATTAGATGAACAAGGGAAAGAAAGGGCCATATATTATATTAGTCGCACTCTTGTTTCTTATGAGGTTAATTATAATAGTATTGAAAAAGCTTGTTTCGCAGTAGTGTTTGCTTCTCAAAAATTGTGACACTATATGCTCACGCACACCATACACCTCATATCAAAAATTGATCCTCTCAAATACTTGCTCGGTAAAGCTGCTCTCATGGGTAGACTTGCTAAATGGATGATGATTCTTTCTAAATTTGACATAGAGTATATTGAGCGCAAAGCAATCAAAGGCCAAGCTATTACAGATCAACTGGCTAATTTCCCTATTCAAGATAATATGCCCATTCAAGTCAACTTTCCGGATAGGCATCTTATGTACATGGCCGAAAGATCACGGAAACTATTCTTTGATGGTTCACGCATGCAAAATGGTTAGGCTGAATTGTGTTGTTTGTTTCTCCTCATGGGTATACTATTCCTAAATCTTACAAGTTACTCTTTTCCATGCACAAACAACATAGCTAAGTATAAGGCTTTGACAAATGGACTAAAAATGGCCATAGAGTGGAATATCACAGAACTACATATCTATGGGGATTCTCAGCTGATCATCAACCAAGTCAATGAACAATACCAAACAAAAGATGACAAGTTGGTACCTTACAAAAAATGGTTGATTCATTGAGACGGTATTTTACTTTTGTCACCTTTCAGCAAATCCCTAGGGCTGAGAACAAAGCAGCTGATGCTATGGCCACCCTTGCTTCACTTCTTCAGTTAGAGGAACATGAGTCCAGATATGAATTCCTGGTGGAAGAGCCACGATATCCCATATTTGACTCACCTGAAAGCCATATCATTTGTACCCTTGTCAATCATGAATCCTCCCGCTATGGTGCTATTTACTCATATCTTCGTGATGGCATCATCCCCGATACATCTAACCGATCTGAAAGAAGAAACCTTATCCGCAACGCCTCTCGCCATTCCCTCATCTCTGGTGATTTGTATAGGAGGGTCTAGATGGAACACTTCTTAGGTGCTTAGAAAAGGAGGAATCCGATCAAGCGCTAGTTGACATCCACGAGGGCATATGTGGAGGACATTCTAATAGTCTTTCCATGGCTAGAAGGTTGCTTAGGGCAGGGTACTATTGGCCCCTACGATGCAGATAGATGCAGTAGCATTTGCTAAGTCTTGTGAAAAATGTTAGAAACATGGACACCTGATACATGCTCCAGGTAGGGAGCTAATTCCTTCTATATCTCAGTGGCCATTTCAGCGATGGGCCTTTGACCTTGTTGGGCAGATTCATCCCAACTCATCAGGTGGGCATAAGTTCATTATCACTGCTACTGACTACTTCACAAAATGGGTAGACGCTGTTCCACTTTCTATTGCCTCAGGCAAGACAGTGTCTTTATTTATTTTAAACCATATCATTTGTCGATATGGAGTGCCATTTGAGATCATCATTGACAATGAAGGTCAGTTCAAAAACAAGGACCTTAAAGAACTTTGCCAAAGATTCAAGATAAAGCAACATTGGTCCTCCATTTACTTCCCACAAGGAAATGGTCAGGCAGAGGCTTCAAACAAAACCATTCTCAAGATTTTGCACAGAATAGTTCATAAGAATGGTAGAGATTGGCACCTACAGATAAATCCGGCCCTGTGGGCCTATAGAACGAGTATTCGTACTCCAACTGGGGCTACTCCTTTTGCCCTCACATACGGCGCTGAAGCAGTGTTACCTTTAGAGGTTGAGATTCCATCACTTCGAGTCTCTCTCAAAGGTCTAGTTACAGATGAAGACTATCACGCCATGAGATTGCAAGAATTGGAACTTCTTGATGAGAAGCGTAAAACATCATTTGACCATATGAGGGTCTATCAAAAGCGGATGTCCAAAGCCTTCAACAAAAAGGTTCGCCCTAAAGAATTCCAAGTAGGAGATCTTTGCCACCAGGGGAGGATCCCTGGAACCAACCAGAATCAAGAGCAGAGGAGACAAAATTTGAACCCCTGGTGGCTTGGACCCTACCATCATCATAGCGACTTTTGTACAGTGCTATCTACTATCTTGAGAGGGGGGCTTGACTCCCTAAACTTTATCAATGTTACTTCAATAGTTTATATTGTTGCAGAAGCCCAAATGCAGGGGCATCCCACTTGTGTCTCAATTATGACCACGAAAAAAGTTCAAAATTGATATAGATGCTTGAAAAAATTACAAAAAAAAAAAAAAAAAAAATTGATATATATTGTCAAAAAATCCAAAAAATTCAAATATGATGTGAAAAAACCAAAAATAAAATAAAAAAAAAAATCTTCCAAGTGGTGAAAACCTGGCAACAGGCACTACTTGAGGCCTTTGCATCCCTATTTCTTAGCATGCATCCTTGACACTTAGCCTTTCTCCATCATGCCTTGTCCTTATTGCCTTGGTTTGGAATTGGTCTTTGTCTTTGTCTAGGGGCATCACTGTGTTAGCTTTGGTCTCTTGGATATGCTTGTCTTTAGGACACCTCGCAAACGGTGTTTTTCAACACTAACCCAACTGTGTTTTTCAACAATAACCCCTTGACATTCGTTTTTTCAACACTTATCCAGTTCGGTCATGTGATCTTACCTACTTGCAAGCATTCGATCCTTATCCTCGGAACTCAGTATCAGTTTACACACTTAAATTTTTTTTAATTGCAACACTTAATGCTTGAGATATGCCATGATCTTTTCTTTGTGTGCTGACTGATATTTATTTTCGTTGAGTGTCCTTGTCTAATAAGTCTCTCTGTGATGCATAGCTACAGGACTTGGGGCATGGGGCATGTTTTTATTTGCTTTCTGCTTGTGGGTGTTGTCTTGAACCTCTTCAGTGTCTCTTGTTGTCTCCTTGACACACTTAAGAGATTTATGGCATCATCCTTGAATGTTTTTGCACAACCATTGTCATGGTAATCCTGGCATTTATGTCTTGATGCGAGTGTGGTTTTGCTACATTAAATTGGGTAAGCTAACATTGTAGTCATCTTGACCTTCATGTCTTTGATGCTCATGTTAGAATCTTTCCACATTCCAAGCTGATATAAATCACATTCATATCTTCATAGTTGTGTTTGTGACCAGTGATGATTGTGTGATTGTCTGATGTCCAGTAATAATGGCCCAATGATGAAAATAAGTTCTCTTACATTCTCTAATGAATGATGAACACACAAAAACCTATGTTACCCTATTGCAAGTACACCTTTGCATCTTCATGTAGCTTGCATTATTTAGACTTCATGTTAATTTGCACTTTTAGGCTGTATTATGGGTTTGAGAGGGTTTCCTTCATTTTTCTTTTGTGGATTTTTCATCAACCTGCGGATCAATGCTCTTCATTTCCCTTCTTATCTTCTTTCGCGTGGATCTCAATCGAAATTCCCCTATCTTAAATAGTTGATTGATTTTGATGCCTCCTCTTATTGAGGTAGAGATTCTCCTTCTCTCCATTTTTCCATTTCTTCCAAACTTCTATCTTCCATCCGGATTTCACCCCACTTCTTCTAATTCAACCTTAGCATAATTTTTCTGCTGATCTACCCTCGGGTTCTCAGGATTCTTTGTTATTTTTCATCTTACATCAAGAACCTTATCTTTTGTTTGACTTTGACCTCCAAATTTTTCAAATTTATTATTTCTCCTCTATCTCATTTCAATTTCTATCACGAGGGTAGTACTCTATCAAACTTCAACTTGATTCAACTTTATCAATTTATCAATTGCTTCTCTTGGGGCAACCTTGCTTGAGATTCTTATCTCTCACTTTGGATGTGATCCCGAATTGACCTCATGTTCAAAGGCCTTTTTTTTATGTTTGTCTAGATGTGATCTCAAGTCGACCTCACATCTGAGTTGTTTTGTGATCCCAAATCGATCTCACATTGCAACTTCATTCTTTGACTGCATGTGATCCCAAGTCGACCTCACATTAGTCAAAGAGGGGAAAATGTATGCAACCTAAAATGGTCACCTAGACTTTGGGCCCCATTTATTTAATTTGTCAACCTCAACTTTTTGAATCAATGATTGTCGCATTTTCAAATCAAATTTCTTAATCAATTCATAACTATTTCAAATGTTTCAATTTTCCCTAAGGTTTGAATGCTTCATTAATTTTATTTAATCAAAAGAGGTCAAACTCCCTTTTAATAACAAAATAATGTTATTTAATTGAAGTTAATATTACTAAAATAAGGAATGATGCTATTTAATTAAATCTATTTTAATTAAATTATTTTATTTTATTTTATTAATATTCATTTCTAAATTACATAATCTTATTTTATTTTTATTAAAAGAGATATTATCATCTTAAATTAAATAAAATAAACAAATATCCTCTCAAAAGAATATCCCGTGGATGAAAAAAGGGAAACAAATCAGCTTAAAAAGGGAAATAAACTAAAAAAAAAGAATTCCAATCAAGATTGTTTCTATTTTTCTATTTATCCCACATTGCTTCTAAATTTTCCTTCAATTCCACTTTTTCCTATAAAATGATCCCTCTCATTCTCATTTCAAGAATCAAGAATTTTTACATCAGACTTATGCTACAAATTTTCTTGAATTTTATCATTTGAGATTACACATTAGTTTGATTTTATAAGCATCTTAGTTTTAGAGCATATAGTCTAATATTGCATTTTAGCTTAATCTTCATAGTAGATTAATTTGCAAAGTAATTCATTTATGGCATTGCATGTAGATCAATTTTCATTTCAATAAATTAGTTTTGTTTATTGCAATTTTACAGTCATTTATATTAGTTTTCATTGTTGCATTGCAAGAACAGGATTCATGGAGATTGGCATTCTTGCTTCTCCTCTTTGAATCTCTCGTTCCGAGACTGTATTTGCAGGGGTAACTAGGTCAATCTGAGGGCCACAATATCAATCCCTGCTATTCTCGGATAGAGAGTTGTGAATTGATTTGCAAGGACTCATTATTGAGTATCCTTGCATGCAAGGATTCACAGAAGTATAACATATTTTCAGTTATACACTATGGACATAGTATGTAGGTGGTACATTTTGACTTTGGTTTATGGTGGATATTTGTTTTCGCATGGAAGAAATAGTGTGGAAGAGTTGTGTTATAAGAGGGTAAGTATAACTAGTAAGAGGTGGAAGAGAGAATGGTCATGGAGTGTTGGTAGTGTTAGGACAAGTGAAGGGAAAACTAATAGGGGTGCAAGTGGTGGAGGATGGAAAATTTGATGCCACAAAAGAACTAGGAATGCTACTTGGAATAGCGAAAGTAGGAGTCACATGACGAACTTGTTGCATGGTTGTTGTAACTTGAGGAGTGGTATAGGTGTGTATGGATGTTATAGTTGAAGGAGGGGGAATATGAGATTGTCCTTGACTAACCATAGTGTTTTCTAGTTTATATGTGCTAGAGGTGGAAGAAGCATGTTTGTAATATATCTCAACAATTTTTTTCATAACATCTAAGCCTTCATCACTTTCAATCATTCGATGGATGTTTTCTATAGCAAGAATGGTAGTGATTGAAATGTTTTCAACACACAAATTATGTTGGAGATGTGCTAAGTCCTCATGAATGTTAACTACTTTTCCTTGAAAAAGGGAATTAATGTTTGTGTCAACATGCATTGTAGAGGAAGGAAAAGGTGTACTAGTGGTAGTATTCATGCCCAATGCACCACTATCAATACTAGGAGTAGGAGCTTTGGATAACCCATGGTCCACAATGAATGTGCTATCGTGCGAAGCCATGATTCAGGAACTTTTCCTCACTAAAATATTATCAGTAGGGAACCAAACACTCATACAAATAACACAAAAGGTGTGGTGGATGAAAATGCAATTCAAACTAGGAATAATAAAATGAAAATAATAGAAATTCTATAAACTAAAATAGGAATGTAGTAACAGAGAACAAAAATGTAGAAAATACTGTGAAAATGACAAAAAATGTTGTGTAGAAAGTCCAACCGGGCTGATTCACCTACAGTGGCGAATGAGTTTAGGGGTGGATTTTTTTGTGATTTAAAAAAAAAAAAAAAGAATTTTATTCTTTTCTAATGCTGAACTAGGATGCAAATGTAGAATTTTAGTATTTTTAATATTTTGACGTGCAAAAATGAAATCTATATGAGATATGCAATGTTGGAAACCCTAGGATTCAAAAACAATGCAAAAGCTAATATAATGAGTCCTAGGATGTAAATGTGGATGCAAATCAGAAATATAATGTTCAATAGGCAGGTTCACCAAAATGAACTAAAGATTTTTGTGGTTTAGGATGCTATGACTCTCTTGCTCAATTAGGTTTTAAAGAAGAGAGATAGATCCTACATAAAATCTAGGTGGTTCACTCAAAATAATGTAGGTAAAATTAAATTATGCCTAAATGCAATGATCTAAGTGCAATGGACTAATTATTTATGCAAAACGTAAGAAATTTAAAGTGTTTGAAAGCATAGTGTGATATGCAGAAATAAACTAGAAACATGCACAAATGAAAAAAGAACTTAATGAAATTGAATGGAGTGCACTTGAAGGAAGAATGTTGATGATGGAAGGTTCTAGAATGTTTGAGAAATCACAATTAATGACCACTAGGACTCATTCACCAAAGATGGCAAATCAGTCCAAGCTCTAGTAAATTCTATTGAAATATGTTTCAGGATGCTGGGAACTAAAATCCTTAGAAATCACTTTTTTCTGGGTGGGACTCATTCACTACTAATGGAAAATCAGTCCACCTAAAGAAATCTACAAATTTTGAAGTCAACTTTGTGGATTGAGATATGCACTTGTTTTCTTGTCGGGTTGACAGAACCAAATCTACAAAAAATGAGTTGAATGACATAGATCCAAGCTTGAATTAGGACTTATTTTGACTTGAATAGATTTAATGACTTGTTGACCACTTTTCAACACCTATCTCTTTGACAAATCTACCTACAAGACCTACAAACACACAAGCAAAGAGGGGAAAATGGTTAAGGGTTAGAATTTAGGGATTTTCCTTGGTCAAATCCCACTTTGGTAATCAAACCCTTGATAAAGAAATAAAATGAGAAAGCAATGATGAAAAAATAACACAAAAGTTTCATAAACTCACCATACCCTTCTTGTTAAAAAGTTTGGTGAATGGTTGCTCCAAGATGCTTGATAATTGCATGATTGAATGATTAAGGATGCTAGAATACTTCAATGATATGATGGACTGAATGAATGAATGAATAGGGGTTCAAATGGATAGAAAAACACTTATTTATACATAATCATGCCCTAATTTCTCAAAAATACAACATCACAAGCTGATCTAAGGTTTTATGAATAAAAACCGAAAAGAAATTTTATTTTATTTTGAATTTTGTGCCAAGAGGGACTCATTCGCCACCCATGGAGAATGTGTACCACTCAAGGAAAAAAAGTGGTTGTTTGGAATTAAGTTGTCTTTAATGTTGCTTGTCAGGTTTATATTCAAAAACACCCTTAATTAAGGCCTATAAGTGAATAAAGGGGCCAAATAAAGCATAGGAAAGGTGTAATTAGTGATGACAAGTCTAGAAAAGTGTGAAAGTTTGTTACAAAACTTCACAACAGTTCAAAATAAGACTTGGTAAGGGATAAAAAGGGAATATTTAGATGAATTATAAGAAGAAGAGTCTAGAAATGAGCAGAAATGTGCTACAACACTTCACAATACCTTCACAAGAAATCATAAAGTCTTAATAATTTAAATATTCAAGACCCTATGTGAATGTATAAGTTACATTAAAACATTAAATCTAAGCATAATAAGCCAAGCATCACATGAAAAAGACCTAAATATCCATGAAAATGTCCACACACTATAGAACACAGGGCCAATAGGTCTACCTTATTAGCTTCATCTCATTGATAAGATGACCTTTTTTAGATGGAGGTCATGGCTATAGGCTCCAACATGGTATGATGACTATCAACAGATGTATTTTTCTTGTCACACTCACTATCTCTAGGGGAGAGAGAACACTATGATAGAGTGAATCCTCCCAAACTATGTTGATAGACACTTTGTGGAGGTACACGATGCACCTCCTGATGATTATACAATAGTATTTGCAAGTTCTCAAAGGGAGGTCCACTGGAGAACTCAAATTGACCCTGTACTAGTGGTCAATGACTTGTAATAGCTTCTTGCTCAACCATGGGCTTATAATCAGGGCATGCTAGATGTTGAGACTACCCCAGGCTACAATGCATGGTTTAGGCTACCTGTTCACCTTACAAACCCAAAGGGGGGATACCCTAGAGGTAGAGGGAGAGATTGAGGAAGAGGTAGAGGGAGAGGCCAAGATGGTGGTCAGGATAGAGGCAGAGATGATGGTGGAGATTGAGCGTAGGAGTAGGATCAACATAGGGCATAGTTACTAGGGGATGGGCATCAACGACAATAGACAAATCAGGGTCACCAAGACCCAAAGCATTAGGATGGATAGGTTACAAGGGCATCACCGCCTCCTCCACCCCTACAACTAGATGCATAGTTTTAGGCTCAAATACAAGCTCTCACTATTGAGAGGGATCAATTGTAGGCAAAGACGGATCAACTGTAGGAGAAACTATAGGATATGATTGCACAAAGAGATCATGAGGTTTAGTTGTGGTAGCAACTAGACTTACAGTTTTCCTAGGAGATTAGGTAGAGACACTAGCTCGAGGTGGTGAAAATAGCTTCTCAAGGATGGATTGTTTCTACTCAAATGTATAGAGAAGCCATCATAGAGGTTGCATACTATAGGATGCATTATTGTCATGACGTCCCTTGAGAGATGAGGTAGCTTGATTTTTCTCAAAGGAGAGGGGAAACTCCCAGGGCTAAGGATCAACCATCAGTTAGAGGGGAGTTGATCAACCACCAGGGCTAGCTATTTTGTAGAAACTTTTGGACTATTTTCTCAATTATTTATATAGATATACATCATGAGTTCATTTTTTATAGCCTCATGGATATTGTACTTTTGATTCATATTTATACACTAATTCTGATATTGTATCATGGTAGTCATTTTTTGATATATATACGAGATGTTTCATATTTATGATATGATGTAATTTAGTTCATGGTTTATAAATGTATGGATGCATATAATATGATATGATGTTATGGTTATGTATTATGGTTATGTATGGAGGCAATGTGTTGGATGTACTACTTTTATTTATGTTTTATGCAATGATGATCTATGATGTAATGTATATGATATGTGATGTTATCAAATTAATGCAATGCAATGGATGCATTACCTTTATTTTCAATAACTTTTTATGATATTTTATGGGATGGATGTTATCCAGATGATATGGTATGCTTATCTAGGATGTATGGATGGATTCATTTCATTTTTTGTAATTTTCTCATGTGATTTATGATGTCATGATGCATGTATGTGGATGTATATAGATGTATACATGGATGATGGTTATAGTATGGATGTTATGAATGTTGATGATATGGATGTTTATGGATGATAATTCAATGTATTTAAAATGCTTAGAATAAAAAATCTAAATTATTCAAAACAACTTAAATGATAACGATGATGTAATGGATTATGTTTTCTTTTATTATGACATGCTACGAGGATGTGTGATGTATGTATGGTAATGATTTTTTGGATGGAGGATGGATGGAAGATGATGTTTTTGTTGACTATCATGATACTAGGTTAGCGTGGAAAGAAGATAGAAGAATGAAATGATTTGACTATTGATTTTGAGATTGATTCAAAAATCCAACAAGTCCATGATCCAATGAGACTTTATTAGATATGGTGATGAGAGATGATTTTTCGCATATCTTGAGATTGGGATTTTTTGTCATTCCTTATGTCTGATATAACACATAGACATCATGCATCATGGTATTGATAACCAAGATGACATTACATCTAGTGTAATGTACTTTGAATTGGAAAATAGATTAGATAGTTCTTCTTCACATCTTGACATATGGAAACCTTGTTGAAATGTAGTTTAGAAGATTAGAATATATTAGACCAAAGCATACACAATAGTCAACAATCTACTCTAAACAACCTCCCTATACACAACTAAGCAAGTATGCACCAACATTATTTTACAAGAATACCCACAAGAACACCAATCAAAAAATAATGATTGATGCCCCATTCCTTTATCTCTAAATCATTTTGATAGGTATCATCGAGAGGTCTTGGGAATGGGTCATCGAGATAAATCATAAGAAAATGTTAAACACAAATAGTCAATACTATTTATATCTCTTGCCAATTTAATATAGCTAAGGCAATTTTTTATGTTGATGTCCATCGTAAGAAGGATGCATCCTAGAACATGTTTATTAGATGTTTTGAATAGGATTAGGTGTGTGATAATCCATTGATACAAACTTCACTGACTCATTTACCTATGATCTAGACTTTAGACTTTAATGCTTATGTTCTTGCTTTATGACTTGCGATGCTTTCTTTCTATTTTTTTTTCCAAAGGTTGAAGATGACAATCAATTTATTATGGGTAAAGGTTTATTGTAGGAGAAAGTGAAATGGGATGGACAGTTTCAGATTTTCTTGAAATATTTCAATGTTTTTGGTGTTTTTGAAAAATTTAGAGTTTATTTTTTATATTTTTGAAAGTTTATATGAATGTTTCAATTTTTTATCTTTCGAGGCTATTTAGGGTTTTCAAGGTTTTCCATTTTTTTGTGTTTTCAATTTTCAATTATTTTTGGAGTTTTCCAAGGTTTCTAACTTTTAGGGGGTTTTTGAGATTTTGACCAAGAACCTACCCTAAAAGACTATCCCAGGGGCCTCAAGGGCTGATCAAATATTAGCCTTTCCCACATTGCAGAGACCACATAGTTTGACTAACTTGACTTATTTCCAATGAGAAATGAACAGTTCATGGAATGTCAGTTTTGTAACATAGAATTTTGTCTCCACTAGGGTTTAGGACTTAGGGAAACAATATTCTATACTTCACATTCAAGGATGACCCTAGAGATCTCACCGCAAGGGTGGAATAGAGGCAAGAGATTTGACAATAGGGTATCCTAGGGTATGATTTCAGATTACAAGAGAGGTTTACCACCAAATTTAAACTTGGAAAAGATAATGACATGCAAGATGAAATGTAAAACCTAGTTTGATGCAATGCTTCACTAAATGACTTGGAAATGCAAAAAAAATAAAACAAAAAGTATGCACCTGGAAACTTGCTAAAGATGGAATGAAGCTCTGAAATATTGAAAAACCTAAGTTTCTAGCCTAGTGGGACTCATTCACCATTTTTGGCGAATCAGTCCTAGATTTGGTCTCTACATAGGATCAAGTTTTAGCCAAACAAGTATCCAAATCTGCAAAGATCTCTGAAAAACTCATATAGTGGGACTCATTCACCACAACTAGGGGATTAGTCCTATTTTTTCGTGAAGTTTCCCAAGAGAAAAATTTGGAACTGAAACTTTGCAAGTCTCTAATGATGAATAAAAGAAGTACTAGTTTTCCCACTGATTTCATGCAAATTGAATCGATATTTTCCCCTAGATCTTAGCTTCCACGAGTCTTGAAAAATTTTCATAGAAACTTTGACAACATTTGCAACTTTGTCATTTCGATGTTTTTGGAGGCTTCAAATCAACTTTTCTTCAATCTACAAACCTACAATCACACATTAAAGAGGAAAAAACTTGTTGATTGTTAGGGAATATGGGTTTTGCTTGATCAAAACCCTTTAAGGTAATTAAACCAAATGATGAAATAAGATAATCAAGCATGAAATATGAAATAATGCAATTGAAAACTTTCCATGATGATGGATCTTGAATTACTACAACAATTAATGAAGAATTCTACCCTTGAATGTACTTGAATCCTCTTGAATGATCTTGAATGTACTTGAATGCTCTTGTGAACTCAACTTGCCATTAAGAATGTTCTCACAAAAAATTTAGGTGAAAATTAGTGAAAGAACCTTGTATTTATACTTAATTATGCAAAAATTCCTAAAATTACAACACTCCAAGTCGACATCATATCTAGGGGGACAAAATCCTGCCAAGAATTTGAATTAATTTCAATTTTATCACACAAGACTCATTCGTCCAAGATGGTGAATGAGTCCCATCTAGAATAATGTATGGGACAAAAAATCAAAAGTGCTTAGAAAGGCATAAAAGAAGTTTGGGACCAAAAAGTCTAGGTGGGACTCATTCACCCAAAGTGACAAAAAAGTTCTAGAACACTAAATTTGGGCCACACAAGCCAAAAACACCTAAATTATGATTGGTTATTGATTGGTATCATTATTATCCTAAAAAGGATGCAATAAATGAGGCTTGTGGATGCAAAATAGGGCTAATTAAAGCATAAGAAAGCCCAATTATTAATGAAAATCCTAGATGAATGTGAAAGTGTGTTATAACACTTTAAAACACTCCAAATAAGGGAATATTAAAGTTAATTTTGATTAAAATTATATTAATTATTCTTAGTTAATTTATAAAACCCTAGAAAAGTGTGAAAGTGTGTTACAACACTTCACAACACTTTTGCAAGGCACTATTAAATTCCATTAGTTTACAAGGGCCCAATACCTAATGTGAATATGTTATCCACATTACAACACTAAATCAAGGCAAAATTAAGGAAAAATCCATGAGGAGGAATCAAATGAGTGTGAAAATGTAAAGGGATACATTTTTCTACACTACAAGTTTATTATGAGGGACTCCTAAAGGACTGACCTAGGGTGTCTTGAGGGCATAAGAATGATGGTCTTTCCTATGTTCAAGCTCAAAGACTTATATTTCAACATGGTACCATTGTTGGATTTTTTATGTTTTGATCTTTTTAGGGATTTTGATGTGTTTTGGATGTTTCAGATTTTAACTATACAACTTTACGAATGTTTTTGGATTTTAGTTGTTTAGGATTTTGAATGTTTTTGGATATTTTAATTTTGCAACTATTTTTTGATTTTTGATTAATGTTTTATGAATGGTTTTGGGAATTTTAATGGGATTTCCAATAACCATCATATATACAAAGACCCAACCCAATCCAGAATGAATTTCCCCTAGTGTGATGCAATAGACTACCTCAACATAGGTAGGACAAGGTGATGTTCAAAATATGCCATGTAGTACTAAAGGAGAATATAACACTTTAGGATGTGGATGGGTGATGGAATAAATAGGATGAATGATGTGATGGATGAATGTTATGCAAATAATGATAGGATGAAGAGCCAAAGATAGATGGAGGTGCTTTATTTACACAGGGCACCAATTTTCTAGGTTTTCACCAAGGTACTTGCCCAAAGCACCATAGAAGTGGTTTTCAATAGAGGATTTTTTTTTTCTTTACTATTTTCAATCCTTTTTCTTATATTTTTGGATTTTTTATCCTTTTTTTTCTATATTTTTCAGATTTACACTCTTCAAGCCTAGGAATATTTTTTTTTAAGATGCAGGCTATTGGTCAGTTCCTGCAAGGGTTCACCTTTAGGTGTTGATAACTGGTATGCTCTTGATCTAAAGCTTGTTGTGATGAAAAATGGACCTAACTAGTTAGGCTAAAACTTTCCTTTACTATCTTGATTTGGAAGGTTCTTTTTCTTCTACTTTAGGAATAGATCCCCTACCTAGAAAGAACGACTCTTGATCTTCTTGTTATATCTCCTTTTTAGTCAATTTTGATACACTTTCAAGTGATTAAGGGCATCAAGATGATGCTCATCCTATAATTCTAGCTCATTTAGTCGAGATACTATGTATTCTTCATTAGTGATAAAATTCTTCAATGACACTCAAGATGGAACCCCTCAAAATTTTCTTTGGTTCCATTTTAAAATTTTATAATATTTGGCTTTGACCCTCATTTTAGGTTCATGGTTATGTTCCTCATCACTATTTTAGGGTTTGTGTTGTCAAAGCCC
>VDFB02071297.1:0-18075 GCA_007258455.2 Sequoia sempervirens
CTAAGTTCATGATTTGTGTGTGGAGAGCAGCAAGTTTCATAGATTGCTCTGTTTCCAGAATTAAGGGTTTGAGTGCCTCCTAGAGATGAGATCCTCCATCCACCTACTGTAACTCCTCTGTGACTCGGTGGATGGACTTCATTTGGTTTTTTTTTTATGTTTTCATAAGGATAGGAGTGTAGGGATGAGTTCTTGGAGTGTGTGGTAAATTTGAGGGGGGTGTTTGTGTGGTTTACATGGAATTTGGGTTAGCAGACCTATGGGTGGTGAATGTAACATTTCCTTGTGGTACCTAGTGAATTTTGAAGCTTGAGGGGACCAAACTAAACATGTATGATAAGTTGGTGTGGTTTGGAATGGTTGGGAGTATGTATTTTCAATAGGTGCGTCCTAAAACCCTAGGTTCCTAGGCTACAAGGAGGGTTTGAGAGTTGGGGAATAAAACAAGTTCTTGGGGTTCTAAAACCTAGAAAATTATAAGTTTGGAAGCATTCCCTAATACTTTTTCAGGTTATTTTGGGATGGTAGTTAGTTTGTAGAGGGGTTCCTTTGAAAAAAAGGGCTAATTGGGGCTTGAAAACAGTGAAAAAAGCCATTTTAGAAGAAGAGTTCTGAAGGAGTCTAGTGCACTTTGTTGGATATGTTATGTGTCTCAAAAATGGGTATCTAAATCACCCATGTGTTGGTTAATTTTTGTGGAAAGTTATTGAGTTAAGGTCTGAAAACTGGGTTCCTAGTACTACTAGAGTTGAGGGGTGAAAATTGTGGAATTTGTGTTTCTAATGATTGTTGAACTTGGAGGTTTGATTACATTGCTTTATATAATCATTATAATCTTGTTGGATGCCTCTTGAAGGAAAGTTTCCAATTGGAAAGGGTTTATGTCTATTGACTCTGCATCACAAAACCTGAAGCAAAAGGAGATGGATGATATGACCTACACAAAGGAGTTTCATAAATTGAGCATTAGAGTAGGTTATGTTGAGGATGAAGTTGAAAAGATGGCAAGATATATGAATGGGTTAAGGTTCAATATTCAGGATGAATTATGTCTTTCCACTCCTAGAATGGTGGAAGAGTGCTTCCAATTGGTTGTTAGGGCAAAAGAGAAATTGAAAATAAGGCAAGAAAAAAAAAGTAGAGGTAGAGGAAAGAACTTCAGGGGCAGAGGATCCTTTGGTGGAAGAGGACAATCACAAAAAGAAAAAGGAGAGTCAAGTGGACAACAAGAACAAGGCTTAGATTCAAGAGGTGGATTCAGAGGTAGAAGACCAAATGGTAGAGGCAGATTTGGAGGACAAGGTATAGGTTCGAACACATTTTTAGGGAGATTCTATCAATGTAATAAATTTGGCCATCAAGCATGGAAGTTCCCGAAGAAACAACCTTATACATCACATGGTGGTGAAAGGAGAACACAATTGGTGCATGAGGAAGATTGTGAGAGTGTTAACTCTCCTTCTCAGCATGATACTCCAGAGGTTGGAGAAATTATGATGATGAGAAGAACACTACTCAAGGTCCTTGTGGTGAAGGATCCTCCACAAAGAAATTCATTGTTTAGAACTACTTGAAAATCACAAGGCAAGGTATGTAATGTTGTTGTAGATTATGGTTCTACTGATAATCTAGTTTCTTTGGAGATGGTTGAAAAATTAAAGATGAAAAGGATTCCACACCCCACACCTTATAAGGTTTCTTGGCTGAATAAGGGTCAACAAGTCTTGGTCAATGAACAAACATGGGTTGAGTTTAACATTGGGGGATATAAAGACAAAATCTCATGTGACATCATCCCAATGGATGTTTGTCATCTGCTGGCTAGGAAGACCCTGGTAGTATGACATAAAAGCAAAACATGATGGGTAGAAAAATAAATATATGATTGAAAAAGATGGGGTTTCATTTACACTCACTCCTTTGCAAGATGAAAACCTAGATACTCAAGTTGGGTCAAGTTTCATTTTGGTTGGGGGAAAAGAGTTCTTGAAAAATATGAAAGAAGAAGGTGGACGAGGGTATGCAATCATAATTAGACCCAAATTTGTGATGACATCAACAAAACTTGAAGAAGTGCCTAAAGAAGTGCAAACCTTGTTGAACAATTATCAAGACATAGTTGTTGATGAGCTTATTTTCCACCTATAAGGGATGTGAGCCACCACATAGAATTTATACTAGGAGAAAATATACCCAATAAGGCTTCATACAAGATGAATCCTCAACAAAATGAAGAGATAAGGAAACAAATACAAGAATTTATAGATAAGGGTCTCATAAGGGAAAGTTTAAGTCCATGTGTTGTCCTTACTGTGTTGGCACCTAAAAAAGGTGGATATTGGAGAATGTGCACAGATTCAAGGGATATCAACAAAATAACTATAAGGTATAGGTTTACAATACCTAGAATGGAGGATTTGATGTATTGTTTAGGAGGAGCTTGTTACTTTTCAAAGATTGACCTTAAAAGTGGATATCGTCAGATTAGGATAAGAGAAGGGGATGAGTGGAAAATTACCTTTAAAACAAATGAGGGGTTGTATGAGTGGATGGTAATGCCTTTTGGTATTTCAAATGCACCAAGCACTTTTATGAGACTAATGAATGAAGTTTTGAAGCCTTTCATAGGAAAATTTGAAGTTGTGTACTTGGATGAAATTCTTGTGTTTAGCAAGACTAAAGAGGAAGATTTGCAACATTTCAATATGGTGTTGAAGAGGCTGAATGAAGAATAGTTGATGATTAACTTGAAAAAGTGTGAATTCATGAAAGAAGAGTTGGTCTACCTTGGTTTTGTGATCTCAAAAGGAACTTTGAAGATGGACCCTAGCAAGGTAGAAGCAATTTTGAACTGGCCTACTCTAAATTCAGTTAGTGAGGTAAGAAGTTTCTATGGTCTTGCTAGTTTCTATAGAAAATTTGTAAGGAATTTCAGTCATATTTGTTCTCCTATCATTGATACAACCAAAGGGGAAAAAAGGAAAAGTTTTATGTGGTCTAATGAGGCAGAAAGAAGCTTTCAAATTCTAAAACAAAAGATAGCTCAACAATCCATCTTAGCATTTCCTAATTTCAATAAGGTGTTCACAATAGAATGTGATGCAAATGGGTATGCAATTGGTGTAGTCTTGAGTCAAGAGGGTAGACGTATAGCATTTTTCAGTGAAAAGCTTAATGAGGCCATGAAGAAGCATTCCTCTTATGATTTAGAATTGTATGCAATGGTTTAAGCATTGAAAAAGTGGAGACACTATCTCCTTCCAAAGGAATTTATTGTTTTTACTAACAATCGTGCTTTGAGTTTCTTGAACAACCAAGACAAACTTAGCCACAAACATGTGAAGTGGGTGGAGTGCCTACAAAGCTATACTTTCAACATAAAACACAAAAAGGGCAATCAAACAAGGTGGCAAATTCTTTGAGCAGAAGACAAATGTTGGTGCAAGAAATTCAACTTCAGAGTGTGGGTATTGAGGCTTTGAAAGGTATGTATGAAGGAGATGATGATTTCAAGGATGTGTAATATTGTTTGCAATTAGTTTGATGGTACTTTCCATGAAGAATATTCTAATTTCTTGATACAAGATGGATTATTGTTTAAGGGTGTTCAATTGTGTATTCCCAAATGTTCTATGAGGACAAATCTAATTAAGGAAAAGCATTGTGGTAGCTTAGGGGGTAATTTTGGTGTGGATAAAACCTTGGAGTAGCTAAGAAGATATTACCATTGGCCAAAAATGAAAAGTGACATCAAAAAGTTTGTTGAGAATTGTGTAGTTTTTCAAAAAGCAAAGAGTACAAGCGTTGATGTAGGTCTTTACCAGCATATGCCAATTCCTAATAGGCCATGGAAATCCATCAGCATGGATTTTTTCTTAGGGTTACCTAAAACTTAGAGGGGCTTTGATAGTGTATTTGTTGTTGATGATATATTTAGAAAAGTGGCTCATTTAATACCATGCAAATGTACAAATTATGCTTCATATATTTTTGGGTTATTTTTCAAGGAGGTATTTAAAATTAATGGATTACCATTGAAAATTGTGTCTGACAGGGATAGCAAGTTTGTAGGTCACTTTTGGAGGACTCTTTGGAAGAAATTCGGAACCAACTTGACATTTAGCTCTGCCTATCATCCACAAATAGATGGGTAGACTAAAGTTGTCAATAGGAGTCTTGGAAACCTTCTCAAATGTTTGACAAAAGAGCATTCACAACAATGGGATCTCATTCTTCCACATGTTGAGTTTTCATATAATGACTCTGTCAATAGAAATGTTGGAAAGAGCCCATTTGAGATAGTCTATGGATTGAAGCGAAGGGGAGTCTTTGAACTTAGAGATTTGAGTGGTATGGAGAAAAGGAGTGTTGAAGGTGAAGAATTTGTAGTTGCAATGAAGGATATTCATCAACAAGTGAAAGAAAATCTTCAAAAGAGTGTGGAAAAGTATAAGCAACATGCAGATTTGAAGAAGAGGGATGTTCAATTCAAAGTGGGAGACTTGGTTCTAGCACATTTGAGGAAGGAAAGGCTACCAAAGGGGAAGTATACAAAGCTGCTGATGAAAAATATTGGGCCATGCAGGGTGGTCCACAAGTTTGGTGCAAATTCTTATGAGATAGAACTCCCTCCTGGAGTGGCTAACTCTCCAATTTTCAATGTTTCTGACCTTTATCCTTTTATAGGATCTGTGTTTGTAGGTGAAGATGCAGGTACACCAAGAGTTCAAGATGAAGATTGGGTCAAGGACTTACCACCAAGTCATTCTTTGAAGCTTGAAAGCATTTTGGACACAAAGAAGCAAAGAGAACTAGGCACAAGGTGTATAATGAATATTTAGTGAAATGGAAAGGCCTCCCTAATGAAAATGAAACATGGATGATAGAGGAGGACATTAAAAGGCATGGCACAATAGTTCAAGAGTTGATCTCAAGTGGAACCTGAGATTCTTTTCTCCCCTAGTGTATGGTGCAGGGGCACCTGGTCAAATTTTGTAAATATGGTCAAATGTTATATTTTTGGGTGTTTTGAGTCTTTTTTGGTGTAATAAGGTCTATTTAGACCATTCTCTAATGTAATAAGTCACGTGGGGTTTGTTTTAGATAGAGTTGTCATATTTTGTGAATGTTGTAAAAAGTTGCATTACAACTTTGCAATTTTGTCATATGTGGAAGTTGAATAGTCATTTGGCTCAAAAAGTGGTTATGAACCATTGAGTTTGGTTGGCTGGTGTTTAAATATTCCTCAAAAAAATTGAGGCAAGTTTCTGAAGACATTTTTGATGCACAAGCAATAAGAAAACTTCATTTTTCTATGTGTTTTCATTGAAATCTACTGCTACAAGCTTTTGTATGATTTCATATAGGTTGCAATATTCATTGGAACTAATAGAGGGATGCGTTAGCAAAATTTTGGTTTTGGTTTGAGAGGTTTTCATTGAGAATTGAGCGAGTTTGAGCCAAAAAATTGAAAGTGGTCTGAAAACCCTAGGTTAAGAGGGTTTGGTAGAAAAAATGGTATATTAAACCATTCCACTAGTGAAAAATTCTACAAATCGGTGGAATGGATTTAGTTAGGATGCTTTTCAATTTTGTAGTGATTGTAGATGTATGGTATGTAGTTAGGGCCCTATTTGTGCAAGCCCTAGCCTAATATCTCAATGTATTAGGCTGAAATTGGTAGTTAGAAGTAGGGTTTTGTTGTTAGATGAGTTTGTAGTTGTTTTAATTGATAAAACCTATTGTTTTAGACCCATGTGATATTTTTAGAGCCTTGGAGTGAAGATTGGTGATTTGGAGAAGGTTTACCACATGGTTGCTTTGTAAAAGAGACCTAATTGGGCTTAAGGGCAGCGTAGCAGTCCATTTTAGGAAGGAATGTTCTGAAACAAGTCTATGCACAAAATTGATATATTAAAGAAGGGAATAAAGGGTATTCCAAATGGTAACCAATTCATGGGTTTGAGGACTTCTCTAAAAGATATGCCGAATTTTTGTTATTTGATGTGTTGCAAGCAATATTGAAGAATTTGTGAACAAACACCAAGTTATGGTTTTAGAGTGAAATAATTGGTCAATGTTGATTGAATTGTGATTGATTAGAAAACCTCCACCCTTTCTTTGCATCAAATTTCTCATAATATGGCTGTCATCTCATCCAAACACAAGCCATAAGTCTCAATTTGTGTGTCTAGCAACATGTATTTAAAGATATATCCTAGATCATTAAAATAATGAACTAAGAGAACCAAGACTTCACATTTAGAGTTTTCAATTATAATTTCACCAGTATTACTCAATATTTTTATTAGAATTTGTATATTTCCTATAGGAGTTAATGGTGAACTCTCAACAACCCAGGAATAGCTGCAAGACCAAAATATCTTTCACAAGAGATAAAATGGAAATAATAGCTTGCTTGATTATGGATGCAAGATAAAAAGATTGAATATGAAATGTACATGAGAGGCCTTGCTTATAAAGGCAAGGTGAGAGATAGGATTAGAAAATAGTGTGACATGTGTCTTAATCCTATGTTATGAGACAACTAAAAAGTCATAAAAGTCAAAAAGATAAGATATAATAAAATATTATCTAGACAACTAAGAGTTCTAGAAGGACATCTAGAACTGAATTAAACTTAACTTGTGAGTAGTTCCCCCTACTAGGAATTAGCTAGGTACGAGACCTTTTTCACACCAAAACCCCCCCTTAAGTGCAACTTAGGGAGTATATTATTATGAAAAGATGCAAAGATGAAAGGGAAAGTCCCAACTATTAGGCCATGTTAGGTAACAATGTCAAATGTAATCTCTCACAAAAAGAGAAAAAGATAAAACCCTATGGGACATAACTCCTCTCCAAATGATAGAAAAGATACAAACAAGGATGATGAATGAAGGACTCAATGATACCCCCCAAGGACTACATCTAGAATAATTATACAATCAATGACCCCCCATAAGATGGAAATAGTGAGATAAGATATCCCCCCACAATGTGAAATCTCCTATAAAAATGGTGAATTCTTGAAGATAAAAAAATTATCCAATGCCTACAACCAATACTTCTCCCTTTGGGAAGATGATAGATCAAATAAAAATGTAGGAATGCTTCCCATTCTAGATACGAATTGGTAGGAAGAAGAATCCATATGTATGAATATTGTGTCTCTTAAATCTGTTCATGTATTGCCAAGTTCTTGGCAGATGATGTTGATGCCACAATCCAATCAGGTACATGCCCAATCACAACAGAAGGTGACACACTAGGAACAAATGGAAATTGATATTGAACTAACTCCAAAGAAAAATATGGAATGTCAATAGTTATTCCATGACTATCATCAAATAGGAGAGATAAACCCTCAAATAGGTCTTCCAAATTTGAAATGTGAGACTCCAAAAATAGAGATGCAATGACTAATAAATAGGAATCCCAATTAGGAAGACAATTAGATACATGTTGTGATGAATCACTAGAAGTTATCAATGAATCACCAACAAAAGATGAATACGTGATCTCAATTGGTGATCTAGAGTAGTTCAAGGATATTTGAGGGCATTTTGGAGGTGACAGAATTGTGAAAAACAAAAATCCAAAATTTTTCAGATTTTTTGGTATTTTTGTAGGTTATAGTAAATCACATTTTTGGAGATCTTCTGAGCAAAATTTGGGTTTGAAACTTTCGTCGGTCCTTTACAATAAGGAGTTGAGCATTCATCATAAGGGACTAAAATTAGTCCTCTTGGAGACCTTTCCAACGATGTAAACAGATTTGAATTCAAAGCATTGAGTAGAAAGTTATGACCCCACCAAGTTGGGGTAAATATTTTCCTAGTTTTTTTTCAAATTTTATAATTTTGTATGTATTTTCTCATAGCCATCTATTCATTTCGAATTCATGAGGCTGTGATGATTGTTGGCATTCTTCAGTTGTATATATTCATGTTGCTTTGAATAAAACAACTTTGAAGGCATACAACTCCTTTCACAAGTTTTTCCATTTTGTCTAATTAATATAATATCACAAGTTTTATTTTACACAGGATATTGTTATATGAATCTTTTAGTTCAATTCACATCAATTAGAGAAGTAGATGTTGCAGGAGAAGTCTTTGGATCATCAAGATGCTCAAGTTTTGCTTCACATTCAAGCTCCTCTAAGGTTTCATCATCAAAGGGTAAATTGTCAACATCATCTTGAGTGAAATGAGGCAATCTAATGCATGATCATTTGAGAATGGAGGATTATGTGGATCTCCAAAAATATCCAAAACATTGGTCCAAATCATGTATGGGTATGAGATTCCAAAAATTAAATTATAGGTCTCTTTGAAGGTGCTTGTACTAAAACTATCACCAATCAATACTATGATATGATCATTATTATTACCCCAAACTGATTTCTTCGATGTTGTTTATGGCTCAGGTATGAGTCTATAAAGATGAGGCAAAAGATTGAGCCACTTGCAATGTGTTAGGACGCCTTTTTACCAAGACTCAAAATTATCCTATTAGAATGATTATAGAAGGATGAGTTGAATAATCCATGATTACAACAATGATACACTTCTCAAATGATAAAACCATGTATCAATACATAAAATATGGTTGAAATAAAGTATAATGATAAAAAAAAACATCCTCCCACCTGACAAAATGTCCAAATAATCCCTTAGCATACCCACTGGGAAAGAATTAAAACAAAACCTAGGATGTATAAATATGAAAAAGTACATGGATGGTTAGATAGAGCTCCTTAATGCCTTTCCAACATCACAAGAATCACGAAAATTGAAGATCATGGCAAAAATTTATGAGCTCACGAGCCAAAAAATAAGATTTGGCTTCAATCAAAAATTACTATCACTAAATATAATTTTTTTGAAAAATAACCTACACCACTGTAAACTCATAGAGCTATCTTTCCAACAATATTTCATTTTCAATTTTTTTCCTTTTGGATTACAAGTTATAGCAATTTGAAAAAAAGGCCTATTTTCAGGCCTAAGGGTCAAATTTGGACCCTTGGAGGGTTGGCACTTGGTCACCAATACGACCAATGACTGTCTACAAGTTAAAAAAAGTGCCACCCATGTAGGAGTTAATTGTGAACTCCCGAAAACCTAGAAACAATTGCAAGACCAAAATATCTTCCGCAAGAGATAAAAGGGAAATAATAACTAGCTTGATTATGGATGCAAGATTAGGAGATTGAATATAAAATGTACATGAGAGGCCTTGTTTATAAAGGCGAGGTGAGAGATAGGAAAATAGACAAGATTTTGACATGTGTCTTAATCCTATATTATGTGACAACTAAAAAGTCAAAAAAGTCAAAAAGATATGGTATGATAAGATCTTATCTAGACAACTAAGAGTTATAGAAGGACATCTAGAACCTAAGTAAACTTAACATGTGAATAAGTTTCCCTATTAGGAATTAGCTAGGTACAAGACCTTATTCACACCAGCATTTTCTTTTCTTCTCTTCTATCATTCTACATCAATAAAGAGGTTTGAGTGCTATCTGTAAGTGTGGAAAAAGTAAACTAAATACAATTAAATACACCTCTTAATGAAACATTGTATCAAGATTAAACATGAATTAAACTAATTTAAAATAGAGAAAAGCTTGAAAGTGTCTCATTGTCTCCTATTTCCAAAGATTTATGAGTCACAAAAAGGCTCTCAGATTTGATAAAGTACTATGACTATTAAAATGCCTATTCAGAGAATGAAATGATGCTAAATGTTGTGATATGATGATCGTTAATGATTCCTAGATGATATGGAGCTACCGTAAACTATCCTAACATGAAACCTACTAAAATGGAAGCTATAGTAAAAACTAATGATGTTATTGTGATTCTAAATCTACTGATGCTATGATGCTATGCTAATATGTTAAATGATAATTGATATTAATGATGATGCTAATGCTTAAGTTGCTTGAGTGTTAAATCCTACAAAGTAAGTTTGCATAAAAGATGATAATTCTCAGGATCATTTTCATGCTTTAGAAGGCTGTATATATAGATTTCTGGCAACAATTTTGCATAGGGGTAACACAATAGAGGCTTAGATTAAATCTGGAGATTTGAATGGTAAGAGATGAGAAGGTGGAGCTGATCATGGGGATTGTTCCTTCCCATGAAAACACTAGGCAAGATGAGAGGAAAGATTTGAGGAAGAAGATTGAGAGGATTGCCTGCAGGTTTTTCCTCGAGGCTTTTCTCGTGAATGCCAGTTAAATTAATTAGATTTGAAAATCTAATTTTATTGGTGAGTGAATAGAGGGATTTGATTTATGCTTTTATTTAAATATTTTTGGTTTATTTAAATTAGCAAAAGGGAAGATAAATAATTTAATTAAATAAACTATAGAAGTTTGTTTATTAAATTAAATAGAAGTATGATGAATAAACAATAAAGTATAAAGCTTTATTTATTTAATTAAGATTGAATATGATGTAATAATTAAATAATGCCAACTATAAAGTTGTTTATTTTATTAAAACTAAAGAAATAGGAGAATTTAGAATGTGAACTATTTAAATAAGTGTTTAATTTATTTAATAGTAGATGAATTTGAATAAGATGAAAATAATTGAATCAAGATTGAAGAATTATGATGAACTATTTAGATAAATATTTCCTATTTATTTAATAGTAGAAGATTTTAAGGATTAATTAATTAAATAAGTTGTATTTAATTAATCAAATTTCTCCAGACCATTTTTAGGTGTATACATTTTTCCCTTCTTTGAAGTGATGTGTTTATGCATTGCTTCAAAGAAAAATTTGTGTTGCTACTGCTAGTATTGACATTTTTTTTTTTAGTGTGCCCCAGACATGATTTTCATGTGATTGATGGATATATATGCCCCATCGGGAGATAAATTAATGAATTTTTTTTTTTTTGAAATATTTATAATTTTTCAAATTTTTTGATGATTCAATGTAGATTCGATGAAGATTTGATAATGAAATAATTTATCTCTTGATAATTGATGAAGAAAGAGGCCCTGGATGAATTTCAATTAATCTCCCCTTTTAAAAATTAAATCAATCCCATAAAAATCCCCTTTTTTAAAATAACCTCTAAAAGGTTAAAAAGGTCCTTTTCAACTTCATTTGTACATTGTGAATTTTGAAAATTTGGTGAGAGATTCTTGTGCCACTTGGAGTGAGATGTCGATTCCATATCACACCCACTGTTTCAAGCATGTTCGACGACATCAATGGTCGACCGCGTTCGGACCTCTGGTATGTCTATTTTTTTCTTGGTTTTCGTGCATTTTCCTTGTTTTTTGGTGTATTTTCAGATTTTTGACTTTTAACCTTCTTTTAGTGCTTTAGAAGTCCATTGTAGCGCTTTTTAGATCCGTTGTAGTGCTTTTATAGTTTTAGCGCTTAGGGGGTCCGTTTTAGTGCCTTAATAGGTTAGAGTAGCACTTTGCAAAGTTTAGCGCTTAGGATAGCCATTGTAGCACTTTTGTAAGACACATTAGCGCTTTCAGAACTTTAGCGCTTCGGTTAGATTTTGTAGCATTTAGGCTTCCTGTTTTAGCGTGTTCGAAGTTTTAGTGCTTTTACCCAAATTGTTAGCACTTTGATCAAATAGAATGGCGCTTTTAATAAAATGGCTCTTTGTCCGTTTGTAATAGCGCTTTTGTTTGATGAAATGGCGCATGTCATTTTTTTAGCACTTTGAATGCCTTTTTTAGTGCATTTAAATCAAAGTGTTGTGATTTTTGTCAATTTTTTCTTGATTTTGTCGATTTATGATCGTATCAGCTATTGGTTTGATATGAATGATTTGTCTAATCAAATACATGATTTTTTGACCTCATGATAAGTGAGGTATGATGTTTGTTTTGGTGATAACTATCCTCATGATAGGTGAGGAATAATTATGATTGACATACCTCATGATAAGCGATGTTGATTTGATGCATTGATGCTTGACCTCATGATAGGCAAGGTTGATTTGATGCATTAATGATTGACCTCGTGAAAGGCAAGGTTCAATGATGTTTACTTATGAGATTTGATCAAAATTCTCACCAAGAGTTGATTTGATTTGATATGGTATGTTGATGTTATTTGATGATTGACGTGAATTTATTGACTTTGATCTTGCTATGATAATAGGAGCGATTGGGGAACCTTCAGGGTCGAGAGCATTTTCCTTGGACATTTGATCTTATACCATAGTTGGCATAGCCTAAGATGACTATTATCACACGTTGTGGATTATCTTCTCTTCTATATATACCTCAAATTAGGATTAATCAGGGTTTGTTGATAGCGCTAGCCGAGAGGTGGCATAGTGAGCACAACACCTTTCATCTTCCTACTGGTGAGATGACAGTCACCCCAGAGGATGTCTAGCAGATTTTGTAGCTTCTGATTGTTGGAGATGTTGTCATATATGATTTGACAGAGCAGGGTGGGATTGATGCCCTTCGTAGAGTGTTTTAGGATGATCATATTGTTAGAGAGTGGATTCCATGGCATGAGATGGTTGATGCATATGCCACTTTTCCTACAGTACTTGTTGGTTTCATCCGAGGATTCCTTAGTCTTGATCGTAGGTCTAAGGGATTCTTAGTTGGTTGGGGCTGATTTTTAGAGATTATGGTTGTTCATGGCACCAGATTTGCTTGGGGCGTGTGTATGCTTGCCCATTTATTTCATGATTTACATTTAGTTGTGTATCTCATTGGTCAGAGTTTATCGGTTGGCGTTACTTTGCTTCAGGTATGGGCGTGGGAGCACATAGCTGTCACATGTCCAGTTCTAGTTAGACAGAGGCCACCCATGAGACCTTATGTGTTCAAATATTCCAATCGGCTTACTTAGTCCAGACTGGGTAAGTTAGAGTATTGGAGGAGAGTTATTGATGACATAGAGTCTATGGCATGGCGTCCCTACCTAGATTGTGATCATTGGGATGATTATGATATTCAACTACCCTTTCTTTGTCAGTCAATGATCTTGATTGACCGTGCTCGTCGGGTACTAGAGATATTCTTGATTAGATGGGTGTATAAATAGTATGGGATGGTACAGAGTATGCCCTAGGGTGTTGCTCATTACGCTCATCATCGATCGAATACCATAGATTGGGGGCCTTGTTTGTCGTATGCTACTGTCGTTCAGGAGTATTAGGATTTACATCCATTTGAGTGGGATATTCGACCAGACATTGTTGAGCCTCCAGTTACAGCCGACTATGTTGAGTTTTTTGCTTTGCATCCATTTTCGTGCCTTACCATTCCAGATAAGCCTGCCCCTTTACCTATAGAGGAGGACGTTCTCATGGCGCATGGATGAAGATGGAGGAGAGAGGATGTTGGAGAGGTTGAGGCAAAGGATGTTGGTGTGGGTAGTGAGGTAGATGTTGAGCTTAAGGAGGATGTTGGGGTAGAGGAGGATGTTGGTGCCGAGGAGGATGTTAGTGTTGAGAGCAACGAAGATGAAAGCAATGAGGATGATAGCAATGGGGATGATAGATTTGATAGTGGAGAGGTTACAGGTGGGTTAGGCCCTGTTTTAGATTTTCTCGATGAGACTATGCCTCATAAGAGGCAGGTTGTGGGAGGTATTTTAGAGTGGCTGTAGATAGTGGATCTTTAGGTTCAATTAGAGACTTGCATAAGATCAGCTTATTCAGGCACAGGGTTTACTAGAGTAGACCTAGGCTCAGATGCAGGCACAGGCCTAGTTGCATGCAGAGACTCTAGCATTAGTGTAGGCTCAGTTAGTCATAACTCAGTCACAGATTGCAACATTGACAGTCGAGAGGGATGCAACTAGACAGACTACAGGGGAAGCCCAGGCTTAGATTACTTCTTTGACAGTTGAGAGGGATGCGGCCAAGTTTGCAACAGAGGGCGCTCAGGCTGCTGCTAATAGATTACAAAGATTAGCATATGGTACCTCCCCTGGCATATTATATGCGAGATGTTGCTCATATTGGTGAGGAGATTGAGTTTTATAGAGTGAGATATTATGATACAGTTCCTTATGAGCAGAGAGTTAGCTATGTGAGGTCTCGTTCTACTAGGTCATGTTCTAGGATTGTCAGTGTAGGTTTTACACAACCTCTACATAGAGATCCCAAGGATCCCAGTTCCTTTGGTGGTAGGGGTCATGATCTTGCTATGCCTACACCGTCTAGAGCTAGCAACCCCTGATTTGTTGTCCATGTTACATTTGAGATGTGATGTACACTTTGATTATTTTGATATACATCCATTTTTTATGTTATATCTCTCTTCATTTCAGACATCATTGTATACTTGACATTGTGATTTTGATATATATGAGATGCAGTGGATTCTTCGGTCTATGATGTGTTCTATATGATTCTCTGATGGATGTATTTTTCTCTATGTTCTATATGCTATGTGATGGTTTTATTGTTATGATGGTATGCTTTGATATGATGTTGTTTTATCTATGGATGCATGTTATATGGATATATGATGTATGTGGATTCATGATTTATGGATATGATGTGTTTAAATGATATACTATATGTGATGTAAATGCAAATATATGATGTAATAAAATGGATGAAAATGTTGAATGATATATGATGCAATAAATTTGATAGACTTATGATAAAATAATGGATATGTGATATAATAAATGGATGGATTTAATGAGTTATGATGATGATGTAGGTTTCTGAAAATGGAATGATAGAGATATATGTCTGTTGAGATTTGTGTTATGATATGATGAGAATACAAAAATGATTTGATTGAAATGTATGAATGATGAAATGATGATGTAAATGCTTTTAAATGTATGTAAATGAATATGATGCAACTATATGATCATGAAGATGTTTTTGTTAATGTCAAGTATACTCAGTCTATTATGATAAAAGATAATTGTTTAATGAATGATTCACCAATTTTGTAGCAAATACTCTGCATATGTAACACTATTATAGATGCAATCTACTTTTACCATGCAAATCTACATGTAAACATAGGCATTTTAACAATAATTTTGTGCTTTGTATCATCATTGAGTGTTTTAAAATGTTGAAAGTGAGTAGCATCGATGGTATAATGTAAACCGATGATGACTTGAGTACTAATTTTATGATTTTTGATATTGCAAGTGAACACAAGCATCGAGGTATAATTAAAATGAGATGACCTGAGCATTTCTTGCATAAACAAACAAGAATTAACCACTTTCCTATGTGAATTGGAATGTCATCCATGATACTTTGTAGAGCATTTCCCGCGATAGTTCACACAGTAATTATGATTAATTCTCAAACAACAGACAAAGAAAATACCATTTCTTCTTCCTGGCTTCTTTAGTTCAATACATCATTGAGTTGCTCCAAAGAAATGGTAAAAATAATCAAAGTACAACTTATCCAAATTTTACTTAAAGTATTTCAATCATTATTTAGATTAGATCATCCATCCCGATTTTGTGATGTTTTTGTGTTTTTGTGTTTTGGATCAAACTAACCTAAAGACCTATCCTAGGGGCCTCGAGGGTTGATCAAATATTAGCCTTGCCTACGCTATACATGCAGAGACCACATAGTTCAACCGACACAAACTCATATTTTTGGTTTTTTTGAGACTGGCTTTTTGACTTGTTTTTTGTTTTCTGTTGTGATATGGATGTTTGATGTGTTTTCGATGGTGATTGATATTCCATGTTGGTTTGTGCTTTGATTTTTGGGTTTGTCTAACTGTTGTTTGTCCATTTGATTAAGCTCAAGTTTATGTTTCCCCCAATGATTTTCAGATGTTGCCCCCAAGCTAGGGTGAGACATGATCACGTGATATGATAGGATAATGGATATAAAATGATGGTGGAAATAACATGAAAGATTTGATGAAAAAACAAATCTATTAAGCCCAAGAAACCTACATGCAAAAACCTGTCACAAGGAAGAAATCTGTAGGAAACAAAACAAGGGTTTTGCTCTGACAATATGCAAGAATGTATTATCAGACTGAAAAAAGATCATCAAGAAGTGAATGCAATACAAGAGATCAATCCTTATAAAGGAGATCAACACCAAAAAGGAAAACCTAACCCTAAGGTGAGTGCATTTAATAATTTAATATTAATTATTAAATGACTAATATGTGTGCATAAAGTGAAATCTTAAGAGGAGAGTAAAGTTAATTAATTACTTTACTCTAACACCCCCTTAAGATGAGCTAAAATGCAGCTACAAACAATTAAGAAAGCAAGAACTACACGCAATTAGGAGGGTCCCACAACATGGCCCGATTAGGCACCAATACAACAAAAATCTCTATAAAGCCAAGTAAAGGAGAAAACCCGTTGGAAAAACTCTCTCCAAAAGCCATAAACATGCCGAAAACATGAAGGAAGGAAGGCCTCACTGAGACCCCCCAAGGACAACTTCCTTGAACCCAAGCATGGAGTGCAACTGAAGATAGCGCGAAGATGCCAAAGGTTTAGTGAAGATGTCTGCAACCTGCTCCTCTATAGGAATGTACTCCAAGATGAGAGAACCATCCTGAATCAACTGCTTGATGAAGTGCATGTGGATCTCAATGTGCTTAGTTCATTGATGCTCCACTGGGTTGCAAGAAATGTGAATGGCACTCTAATTGTCACACCAAAGAATAGTAGGACTATCAGGAGGAAACCTAAACTCTGTCATCAACTGTCAAAGCCATAGAATATCCTAACTAGCTAACATCACGTGCGACCTGCGATTTCAACCTCAGATGATAATGCACAGCGTGATTGCTTCTTGCAAGACCGGCGATAGACCAACCAAGGCAAAACAAAGCCGGTGAATTCGATCGCTGACATCACCAAATTCCAATCGCATGAAGCCAATGATGTGAGGGGATCCTAAAGTGTAGTGAATTCCATAATGAGTGGTGCCCCTAATGTACCTCAAAATACATTTGGCTGCTTGCCAATGGATCTCATGAGGATCATGGGAAAACTGAGAGACAAGGCCAATCGCAAAGGAAAGATCGCAGGACGAATGTGTCATACAACAAACTGCCAACCAATTGCCTGTATAAAGTGGGGTCTACTGAAGGAGTAGAACAAGTGGAAGAAAAAAAACACCTGACTAAAATGGAGTGGGGGCAGACTTGCAATCAAGCATGCCAAATCATTGAAGCATATCAAGAGCATACTTCTCCTGAAATATGGAAATCCCATCCAAAGACTGAATAACCTGAAGACCCAAAAAGAAGTGTAAGAGACCAAGATCTGTCATCTCAAATTGCTCCATCAAAGCTCAACACTCAATCGATAGATCATCAGCATATAGCACAAGGATCAAAAGATCACCCTCCTAATGTTGAATGTACACTGTGGGATCTTAATGATAGTGTGTGAAGTGAGAGGAAAGCAAAAAAGAGTCCATCTTCTCATACCAAGCCCGAGGGGCTTGTTCGAGACCATACAATGAACGTCGAATTCTGCAAACCAAATAAGTGTCCCGTGACAACTCGAGGTTGCTCCATATAGATCTCCTCATGCAGGTATTCATGCAAGAAGGCACCTTTCACATCCATCTAAAACACTGTCCATCCTTGTGAAGCTACAAGTGAAAGTACCAAGCGTATAGAATTCATCTTGGTGACAGGAGCAAAGGTCTTAGAGTAGTCAATACCCTCTACCTGAGAAAACCCCTTCGCAACAAGACATGCCTTATACTTATCAATAGAACCATCTACAACATACTTGGTATGGTACACCCACTTGCACCAAACCAACTTTCTTCCCTTAGGAAGAGGACAAAGATCCCAAGTATGATTCTTCATCAAAGAAGAATACTCCTCATCCATGGCCCTATCCCACTCAAGGTGACCTATCGTCTCTGAAAATTTTTGAGGATCATCCAAAATGGCATGACTCAAAAGACTAGAACTAGATGTTTGAGCATGAGTACGATGAGTATCTGAAGGATCACCTGCCAAAGAACCAGCTGCATCAACAGTGACACAGGCCCACCTAGGTAAGGACAGAGCAATTGGTGGTGGTGGAGATGGTGGATCATCATCTACATCATCCTAAGGA
>VDFB02071298.1:0-17252 GCA_007258455.2 Sequoia sempervirens
CCATCATCTCCTCCAAAAATGAAATGATCAACAAAGATTTCAATAATAAAATCTTTATTATGATCAATCTTGAAATACAAATTACTATCAGTAGTACCTTTTTTGAATCCAAGCTTCAACAAATACTTGTCCAATCTTGTATACCATGCTCTAGGGGCTTGCTTGAGTCCATACAATGCTTTCTTCAACTGACACACCATATCTTCCTTATCAGTCAATTTGAATCCATCAAGTTGCTCAACATACACTTCTTCTAATTCGCCATTTAGTAGGCACATACTCCAGTCTAACTTCCTCTTCACTTACCTTCTCCCTCAAAAAGTGAAACTTGATAAATATATGCTTTGTCTTTGAATGCAGCACCAAATTCTTGGAAATGTTAATAGCACTTGAATTATCATAGAATATAGCAATAGGCTCATTATACACAACTCTGATATCCTTCAACATCTATTTCATCCACAAGACTTGAGTACAATTGTTAGCAACAACAATGTGATGCGACCTTCACAGTGAACAAGGAAATGGCATTTTGATTCTTTCTTAACCATGAAATCAACTTCTTACCCAAGAAAAATGCTCCACCACTAGTTCTTTTCATATAATTTACATCTCCTGCCCAATCAACATTAGTAAAGGCACTTAAAGTAAGATCATCATCTTTAGGATACCATAAGAGCATAAGTCAATTTGTCCCCTTCAAGTATCTAAAAAGAGATTCTCTTCACCAATAGTCACATGAGATTCCTTGAATCGGCTTGAAATCTTGCAACAATACATACAACATTCATGATATCAGGCCTAATTTGAGTTAAGTACAACAATCCACCAATCATTGATCTATATCTTGTCTGATTTTCTTTTGGAGAATCATCTTTTGTTGTCAACTTGCATCCAGTCACCATGGGTGTACCAACTGGCTTTGAATCTTCCATACCAAACTTCTTCAACAATTCCTTCACATACTTGGACTGAGATATAAAAATCCCTTTATCTAACTAAGTAATTTGCAATCCCAAAAATAATTTCATCACACCAATCATAGACATATCAAATTCATTTTGCATCTCATTAGAAAACTTCATGCACAAACCATCATCTCCTCCAAAAATGAAATGATCAACAAAGATTTCAATAATAAAATCTTTATTATGATCAATCTTGAAATACAAATTACTATCAGTAGTACCTTTTTTGAATCCAAGCTTCAACAAATACTTGTCCAATCTTGTATACCATGCTCTAGGGGCTTGCTTGAGTCCATACAATGCTTTCTTCAACTGACACACCATATCTTCCTTATCAGTCAATTTGAATCCATCAAGTTGCTCAACATACACTTCTTCTAATTCGCCATTTAGTAGGCACATACTCCAGTCTAACTTCCTCTTCACTTACCTTCTCCCTCAAAAAGTGAAACTTGATAAATATATGCTTTGTCTTTGAATGCAGCACCAAATTCTTGGAAATGTTAATAGCACTTGAATTATCATAGAATATAGCAATAGGCTCATTATACACAACTCTGATATCCTTCAACATCTATTTCATCCACAAGACTTTAGTACAATTGTTAGCAACAACAATGTATTCGACCTTTACAGTAGACAAGGAAATGGCATTTTGATTCTTTCTTAACCATGAAATCAACTTCTTACCCAAGAAAAATGCTCCACCACTAGTTCTTTTCATGTCATTTACATCTCCTGCCCAATCAACATTAGTAAAGGCACTTAAAGTAAGATCATCATCTTTAGGATACCATAGGCATAAGTCAACTGTCCCCTTCAAGTATCTAAAAATTCTCTTCACAATAGTCACATGAGATTCCTTCGAATCAGCTTGAAATCTTGCAACAATACATACAACATTCATGATATCAGGCCTAATTTGAGTTAAGTACAACAATCCACCAATCATTGATCTATATCTTGTCTGATTTTCTTTTGGAGAATCATCTTTTGTTGTCAACTTGCATCCGGTCACCATGGGTGTACCAACTGGCTTTGAATCTTCCATACCAAACTTCTTCAACAATTCCTTCACATACTTGGACTGAGATATAAAAATCCCTTTATCTAACTAAGTAATTTGCAATCCCAAAAATAATTTCATCACACCAATCATAGACATATCAAATTCATTTTGCATCTCATTAGAAAACTTCATGCACAAACCATCATCTCCTCCAAAAATGAAATGATCAACAAAGATTTCAATAATAAAATCTTTATTATGATCAATCTTGAAATACAAATTACTATCAGTAGTACCTTTTTTGAATCCAAGCTTCAACAAATACTTGTCCAATCTTGTATACCATGCTCTAGGGGCTTGCTTGAGTCCATACAATGCTTTCTTCAACTGACACACCATATCTTCCTTATCAGTCAATTTGAATCCATCAAGTTGCTCAACATACACTTCTTCTAATTCGCCATTTAGAAAAGTTGATTTGACATCCATATGATAAACTTTGTAGTTCTTGTGAGCAGCATAGGCAAGAAATAATCTTACAACTTAAATTCTAGCAATAGGGGAAAAAGTCTCTTCAAAATAAATTCCTTCCATCTGAGAATATCCTTTACATACCAGTCTAGCTTTGCTTCTAACCACTTCACCTTGCTCATTCAATTTATTTCTAAAGACCCATTTGGTTCCAATGACATTCTTATCCTTAGATCTGGGAACAAGAATCCATGTATCATTCTTCTCAATCCGTTTTAACTCCTCTTTCATTGCTTAGACCCAATGCTCATCTTTACATGCTTCATTCACACTAGTAGGCTCAATCTTTGAAATCAAGCAATACTCTTCTGCATTTTTTTCCACATTTGGACACCTTTTTTCTTATCACCTATAATTTTATCTTCTGAATGATTCAATCTTACATACCTCATAGTCTTCTTAGGATGTTCTTCAACTTCAGGCTCTTGTGTTCTCTCTTTTACGCTTCCACTAGTTTCTCCTTCTTCTTCATTCTCCTGATTCACCAGATTGATTTGCACTTGATTTGTAGTCTGAACTTGCTTTCCTTTGTTTGTACTGTCATCTTGATCTTCAGAGTCATATCCACAGGTTTTGGATGGTGTACCTAAATCTTCATCAACTTTGGCATTTACACTTTCAACCATTTTCCTCAATCTTTTATTGTAACACCAGTAGGCCTTGCCTTTAGTAGAATAACCCAAAAAGATACCTTAATCACTCCTTTCATAAAACTTTCCTATGTCATCTCTCTTGATATAACATTTGCTTCCAAATATCTTGAAATATTTAATAGTAGGATTTTGACCAGTCCATAGCTCAAAAGGGGTCTTACCAGTAATACCTTTGATTTGTACCCGGTTGAGTGTGTACACAGTAGTACTCACATCTTCTCTCCAGTAGATATGAGGGACATTTCCTTCCAGCATCATTATTCTAGCATCTTCAATTGTTCTATTCTTCCTTTCCACAACTCCATTTTGTTGAGGGGTCCGTAGTGCAGATAATTGTCTCATTATTCCATGTTCTTCACAAAAGGAATTAAATTCACCGGAAGTGAATTCACCACCTCTATCTAATCTCATACATTTAATCTTCAGACCTATCTCTGTCTCAACCATAGCCTTAAATGTATTGAACTTTTCCAGTGCTTCAAATTTCTCCCTTAAGAAAGTAACCCACACTATTCTAGAATAATCATCAATGAGTAACATGAAATACCTGTAACCTTGTAAACTTCTAACCTTAGAGGGACCACACAGATCAGTATGCATAAGCTCCAACAATTCATTTAAACAATGTTGTTTGCTCCAAAATGAAATTCTAGTTTTCTTTCCTAACTGACATTCCTTGCATATGGCATTAGTAGGTTTCACCAACTTGGGTAGATCTCTCATAGCCTTAGTAGAACTTATCTTGATAATATTATCAAAGTTAACATGACACATTCTCCTTGCCATAACCAACTTTCATCAACTTGAGCAATCAAACAACTTTTACTAGCAACACTTAAGTGAAAGATATTACCTTTTGTTTTGTACCTGATGCAATTTCATTTCCAGAACTCAATATTCTGCACTTTCCATCCTTGAACTGAAGATTGTATCCCTTATCAACCATCTGACCAACAATCAAAATATTATGCTTCAAGCCTTCCACATACAGAACATCATCAGTATTATGCTTACCATCAAGAGAAATGCATCCTCTTCCACGGATCACACTATTTGTATTCTCACCAAATCTCACAACACCGGCACCATCATATTTTTCCAAGCTTAATAACTTACTTTTGCCTCATGTCATATGATGTGAACATCCACTATCAATCACCCATTCATCTTTCTCTTCAACTCGAGCAGCTAGGGCTTTCTCCACATTTGTACAACCAACAGATTTAGTAGATACAAGATTATTTTCCTTGATAGCAATAAATAACCATTCATCATCACTTTTATTTCCTTTATCAGATTCATCATTCGTCACATCTTCATCAGCAACATAATAACACTTATTTTGAAATCTAGGCTTGTTATGTCTTGGTTTAGGAGCTCTTTCCGAACACCTTGATGCAAAATGACCTAACTTATTGCAAGAAAAAAATTTAAGAGGCAATTTTCCTTCATACTTACCTTTTCCTCTCGGTACTCTCTTGAAATTAAGTGCTTCTAGCTCTTCTAGCTCTCTTTCTTCTTCTTCAATCTATCTGATTTCATCTTCATACTTGAATGTCTTTCTAGATGAACTCCCACCCGGATCATATCTTTTTCTATCTCTTCTGGAAGTAGTAGCCTTAAATGCAGATTCAACCTTAGGAAGGGCATCACCAAATTCACTCAACTCAAAAGCAGTCAGCTTACCAACCAACGTATCTCTGGTTATATTTGTTACAGTCCAAAGCTCTTCAATAGCACTAGCTTTGACTTTGTAAGAATTAGGAAAGGATCTAAGCACTTTAGCAACAATATCAAATTCATCTATTTATCTTCCAACACATCTAATACCACACACCAGTTCATTCACTCTTTGCATGAAAGTATTAATGTTCTCATCATCACCCATTCTCAACCTTTCATATTTCCCTTTCAGACTTTGCGACTTAGCAATCTTCACATTAGTATCACCTTCATACAAGGTTTCCAACTTTTTCCAGATCTCATGAGTAGTCTTCAAATACATAACATTTTTCATCTTTGAATCAGTCAAAGCACTCAACAAAGCTTCCTTAGCCCAGATATTATACTCAACATCTCTAATCTCAGTAGTAGTAGTAGGACCATTCAGAGGAATAACATACCTATTATATGTAATGCTCCAGTAGGGTTCACCAATGCATCTCAAATGACACTACATTTGATTCTTCCACAAAGAAAAATTTGTTCCATCAAATCTTGGACTATCCTTCTTGTAACTTGCCATCCCAAATCACCTTAAGTTGTTAAACCTCTTCCAAAGAACCTGCTCTGATACCAATTGTTGGCAACACAAGGGAAAACAACTGAGAGGGGGGGTGAATCAGTTGTCTCAAAAATTTAAAATGTATTCATCTTATTAACTTTATTCTCGGATTTGATTAATAAACATGAAAGAATAAATCATCAACACATCAAAAACATGCATAGCACCAAGATTTTATACATGGAAACCCTGTTAGGGGAAAAACCATGGTGGAGGTCAGTCCACGATATTATACCCTGTTAAAAGTATAATGAAAATGAAATATGGGAAATGCACATGCATTTAGGTACACTGCCTAGAGCTCAATGCTCAATTAAAAAGGAAGACACACTGTCTTACAAAAAGATTTGGATTATAACCATCTAGATTTTGAACTGAGAAAATAGCATCTGCTAATGCCTGATTATAGTTCTAGTTAAGCACATGAACACTTCTTCACTCTTCACACTCTTCTCTACCTTCAAATGATATTCACACATACACACATAGAAGAACACTCTGGAACTCACTCACACACTTCAATTCGAATAAACAATCCCTCATATATATACGCAACAAGAAATTCCATCCCTTCATGTCGGCTTCAACAAAATAATAAAATGAATATAAACTGTCAGCCCAAAACATTTAAGATTAACAATGCAAATCAACCAAGGTTGACCACAACTTAGTGAAGACCCAAATCAACATCTCCAACATGAAAACACTTCAATTAATTACTCCTCAAAGATCCACAACACGCTACAAACACCATGTCGACCAAGAACAAGAAAAACATGAACACGCAAGAGGAAATCTCCAACCACGAGCACAACGATCAATGTGGGTGTGCAACAAAGATAGAGAATGATCTAGAGACATCCACAAACATTACGAAACATCAAAGAGGCATCCACAACAACTAAGATAACTGAAATAGCCTTATATTCAATCAGAAACACCAACTGAAGCAACAAAAAAACTGTCAGAATGAAAATCTTCATAACTCGATCAAATCTTCGCGCGGATCTCTGAAAATCAACGTGGATAAACTAGATACACTCAGCAACAAACCCTTTAGTCCATAACCTCTAATCATCAATGTACAGAACTTACCAACATACTGAACTTTACTTCACTACTAACAACCTGCAACTCATTTATTACAATTTTCTCAATATCCTCGACATATACACCTTCAAGTGAATTAATGCTAATAGTGTTGATATCAATGACAACCACGTATCAGCAGCACAACCACAACATCAAAAAATCTCCCCCTTTGGCATTGATGGCAACACATGATGTGAAAAACACCATCAATGCAACTAACTCTTGACACTTTCTCCCCCTTAGGATCTGACTCATTTTCTCCTCAACACTTTCATGTGATATTTTCCCCACAAGGCTCTTCTCCCTAGATAATCACCAGTTTTTCACATGACTCTTCTCCCCCTTTCACATCAATGACAAATATCTCTAAGCTCCACACAAACTTTGAACCACATATCTGAACATTTGAACATCTAACTACTCTTCCTGAGTAGCAGCCACCACAACAACAATCTGAAACAAGATATAACTTTGAAATGCACAGACTAATGCAATGCAATGTATCCTTAGTTCTTAATAGGAGGGGTAATCACCCCTAACTTCACTCTAAGATACTCAAAAGTATCCTTAGGAAATGTCTTAGTAAATATGTCTACAATCTGCTCCTTAGTAGGCACATACTCCAGTCTGACTTCCTCTTCACTTACCTTCTCCCTCAAAAAGTGAAACTTGATAGATATATGCTTTGTCTTTGAATGCAGCACCAGATTCTTGGAAATTTTAATAGCACTTGAATTATCACAGAATATAGCAATAGGCTCATTATACATAACTCTGATATCCTTCAACATTTTCTTCATCCATAGGACTTGAGTACAATTGTTAGCAACAACAATGTATTCAACCTCTGTAGTAGACAAGGAAATGGCATTATGCTTCTTACTTAACCATTAAATTAGCTTCTTACCCAAGAAAAATGCTCCACCACTAGTACTTTTCTTGTCATTTGCATCTCCTACACAATCAGCATTAGTATAGGCACTTAAAGTAAGATCGTCATCTCTAGAATACCATAGGCCAAAGTCAACTATCCCCTTCAAGTATCTAAAAGTTCTCTTCACAGTAGTCACATGAGATTCCTTCGAATCAGCTTGAAATCTTACAACAATACATACAACATTCATGATATCAGGCCTAGTTTGAGTTAAGTACAACAATCCACCAATCATTGATCTGTATCTCATCTGATTTTCTTTCGGAGAATCATATTTTTTTTTCAACTTGCATCCGGTCACCATGGGTGTACCAATTGGCTTTGAATCTTCTATACCGAACTTCTTCAACAATTCCTTCACATACTTGGACTAAGATATAAAAATCCCTTTATCTAACTGAGTAATTTGCAATCCCAAAAAGAATTTCATCTCACCAATCATAGACATCTCAAATTCATTCTGCATCTCATTAGAAAACTTCATCCACAAACCATCATCTCCTCCAAAAATGATATCATCAACAAAGATTTCAACAATCAAATCTTTATTATGATCAGTCTTGAAACACAAATTACTATCAGGAGTACCTTTGTTAAATCCAAGCTTCAACAAATACTTGTCCAGTCTTGCATACCATGCTCTAGGAGCTTGCTTGAGTCCATACAATGCTTTCTTCAACCGACACACCATATCTTCCTTATCAACCAACTGGAATCCATCAGGGTGCTCAACATACACTTCTTCTTCTAATTCACCATTTGGAAAAGCTAATTTGACATCCATCTAATAAACTTTGTAGTTCTTGTGAGCAACATAGGCAAGAAATAATCTTACAGCTTCAATTCTAGCAACAGTGGTACAAGTCTCTTCAAAATCAATTCCTTCCGTCTGAGAATATCCTTTACATACCAATCTAGCTTTGTTTCTAACCACTTCACCCTGCTCATTCAGTTTGTTTCTAAAGATCCATTTGGTTCCAATGACATTATTATCCTTAGGTCTGCGAACAAGAATCCATGTATCATTTTTCTCAATTTGTTTTAACTCCTCTTTCATTGCTTCAACCCAATGCTCATCTTTACATGCTTCATTCACACTAGTACGCTTAGTCTCTGAAATCAAGCAATACTCTTTTGCAATCTTTCTCCTAGTCTAGACACCTTTTTTCTTATCACCTATAATCTGATCTTTTAAATAATTCAATCTTACATACCTCGGAGTCTTCTTAGGATGTTCTTCAACTTTAGGCTCTTGTGTTCTCTCTTCTACGCTTCCACTAGTTTCTCCTTCTTCATTATCCTGATTCACCAGATTGATTTGCACTTGATTTGTAGTTTGAACTTGCTTTCCTTTGTTTTTATTGTCATCTTGATCATCAGAGTCATATCCATAGGTTCTAGATGGTGTACCTAAGTCTTCATCAACTCTGACATTTGCACTTTCAACCATTTTCCTCAATTTTTTATTGTAACACCAGTAGGCCTTGCTTTTAGTAGAATAACCCACAAAGATACCTTCATCACTCCTTGCATCAAACTTTCCTATGTCTTCATCTCTCTTGATATAACATTTTCTTCCAAATATCTTGACATATTTAACAGTAGGCTTTTGACCAGTCCATAGCTCAAAAGGGTTCTTACCAGTAACACATTTGATTTGTACTCGATTGAGTGTGTACATAGCAGTACTCATAGCTTCTCTCCAGTAGATATGAGGGACATTTCCTTCTAGCATCATTCTTCTAGCAACATCTTTAATTGTTTTGTTCTTCCTTTCCACAACTCCATTTTGTTGATGGGTCCACAGTGTAGATAATTGTCTCATTATTCCATGTTCTTCACAAAAGGAATTAAATTCACTAGAAGTGAATTCACCACCTCTATCTAATCTCATACATTTAATCTTCAGACCTATCTTTGTCTCAACCATAGCCTTAAAGGTCTTGATCTTTTCCAGTGCTTCAGATTTTTCCCTTAAGAAAGTAACCCACACTATTCTAGAATAACCATCAATGAGTAACATGAAATACCTGTAACCTTGTAAACTATTGACCTTAGAGGGACCACACAGATCAGTATGCACAAGCTCCAACAATTCATTTAAACAATGTTGTTTGCTTTGAAATGAAATTCTAGTTTGCTTTCCTAACTGACATTCCTTGCATATGGCATTAGTAGGTTTCACCAACTTGGGTAGATCTCTCACAGCCTTAGTAGAATTTATCTTGAAAATATTATCAAAGTTAACATGACACATTCTCCTATGCCATAACTAACTTTCATCAACTTGAGCAATCAAACAACTTTTACTAGTAGCATTTAAGTGAAAGTTATTACCTTTTTTTTTTGTACCTGATGCAATTTCATTTCCAGAACTCAATATTCTGCACTTTCCATCCTTGAACTGAAGATTGTATCCCTTATCAACCATCTGACCAACACTCAAAAGATTATGCTTCAATCCTTCCACATACAAAACATCATCAGTATTATGCTTACCATCAAGAGAAATGCATCCTCTTCCATGGATCACACCACCTCTATTATCATCAAATCTCACAACACCACCATCACATTTTTTCAAGCTTACAAACTTACTTTTGTCTCATGTCATATGATGTGAACATCCACTATCAATCACCCATTCATCTTTCTCTTCAACTCGAGTAGCTAGGGCTTTGTCCACATTTGTACAACCAATAGATTCAGTAGATACATGATTATTTTCCTTGATAGCAATAAATATCCATTCATCATCACTTCTATTTCCTTTATCAGATTCATCATTCATCACACCTTCGTCAGCAACATAATAACACTTCTTTTGAATTCTAGGCTTGTTATGTCTTGGTTTAGGAGCTCTTTCCGAACACCTTGATGCAAAATGACCTATCTTATTGCAAGACAAACATTTAAGAGGCAATTTTCCTTCATACTTACCTTTTCCTCTCGGTACTATCTTGACAATAAGTGCTTCCAACTCCTCTAGCTCTCTTTCTTCTTCTTCAATCTGTTTGATTTCATCTGCATACTTGAATGTCTTTCTAGATGAACTCCCACCCGGATCATATCTCTGTCTATCTCTTCTGGAAGTAGTAGCCTTAAATGTAGATTCAACCTTAGGAAGGGCATCACCAAATTCACTCAACTCAAAAGCAGTCAGCTTACCAACCAACGTATCTCTAGTTATATTTGTTATAGTCTAGAGCTCTTCAATAGCACTAGCTTTGATTTTGTAAGAATCAGGCAGGGATCTAAGCACTTTAGCAACAATCTCAGATTCGTCTATCTATCCGCCAGCACATCTAATACCACACACAAGTTCATTCACTCTTTACATAAATGTATTAATGTTCTCATCATCACTCAGTCTCAACCTTTCATATTTCCCTTTCAGACTCTGCAACTTAGCAATCCTCAGATTAGTATCACCTTCATACAAGGTTTCCAACTTTTTCCATATCTCATGAGTAGTCTTCAAATCCATAACATTTGTTATCTCTAAATCAATCAAAGCACTCAACAAAGCTTCCTTAGCCCGGATATTATACTCAACATCTCTAATCTCAGCAGTAGTAGTAGGACCATTATGAGGAATAACATACCTATTATATGTAATGCTCCAATAGGGTTTACCAATGCATCTCAAATGACACTTCATTTGAGTCTTCCACAAAGAATAATTTGTTCCATCAAATCTCGAACTATCCTTCTTGTAACTTGCCATCCTCTATCACCTTAAATTGTTAAACTTCTTCCAAGGAACCTACTCTGATACCAATTGTTGGCAACACAAGGGCAGACAATTGAGAGGGGTGGGTGAATCAGTTGTCTCAGAAATTTGAAACTTATTCAACTTATTAACTTTATTCTCAGATCTGATTAATAATCATTGAAGCATAAATCATCAACACATCAGAAACACACATAAGACCAAGATTTTTTACGTGGAAACCTTGTTAGAGGAAAAACCACGGTGGAGGTCAGTCGACAAGATTATACCCTGTTAGAAGTATAATGAAAATGAAATATGGGGAATCCACATGCATTTAGGCACACTGCCTAGAACTCACTGCTCAATTTTAAAGGAAGACACACTGTCTTATAGAAAGATTCAGATTACAACCATTTGGATTTTGAACTAAGAAAATAGCATCTGCTAATGCTTGATTATAGTTCTGGTTAAGCACATGAACACTTCTTCACTCTTTTTCACACTTTGCTCTACCTTCGAATGATATTCGCACATACACACACATAAGCACGCTCTAGCATTCACTCGCACACTTCAATTCGAATAAACAATCGCTCTTATATATCTACAACAAGAAATTTCATCCCTTCATGTCGGCTTCAACAAAATAATAAAATGAATATAAACTATTGGCCCAAAACATTTAAGATTAACAATGCAAATCAACCAAGGTTAGGCACAAATTAGTGAAGACCCAAATCAACATCTCCAACATGAAAACACTTCAATTAATTACTCCTCGAAGACCCACAACACGCTACAAACACCATGTCGGCCAAGAACAAGAAAAACATTAACACACAAGAGAAAATCGCCAACCATGAGCACGACAATCAATGTAAATGTGCAACAAAGATAGAGCACAATCTAGAGACATCCACAAATATTACGAAACATTAGAGAAGCATCTGCAACAACTGAGATGACTGAAATAGCCTCATCTTCAATCAGAAACACCAACTGAAGCAACAAAAAAACTTTCAAAATGAAAATATTCATAACTCGATCAAATCTTCACACGGATCTCTAAAACTCGACGTGGATAAACTAGATACACTCAACAACAAACCCTTTAGTCCACAACCTCTGATCATCAACGTACATAACTTACCGACATACTAAACTTTACTTCACTACTGACAACCTGCAACTCCTTTATTACAATTTTCTCAATATCCTTGACATATACAACTTCAAGTGAATTAATGCTAATAGTGTTGACATCAATGACAACCACATATCAGCAGCACAACCACAACATCCAATGAATTTTGATTCTCTATAGGGGATTTAAACTCTTTAAAATGACTTAAGAAATTAGGTTTACCTCTAAGGAAATATATACATTCCCTTCTACCATAATCATCAATAAAAAATGCATAGTACATAAGTTTCAAAATCGAAGGAGCATTAACACTACTAAAAGTATTAGAATGTATCAAGTCTAATATCCTATAATATTTATGAGAACTATAGTAACACTAAACATGGTTCTATTTTCCATATACACAATGCTCATAGAAATTGAGTTCAAGGTTACAATCATGTAATCCCTCCACAAGGTTTTAATTTTTCAGGATCTTTAGACCCTTCCTACCAATGTGACCCATCCTATTTTTCATAACACAATTTTCTCTATTATTATCTTGGTCTCCAAAGCATGAGCACCTTTAGATACCCATAAATCATGGACATTAGGAGTGGATTCAACACTTATCTTTATTATTGTTCCAATTATGAAGGTTTCAATTCTATTAATATTTTTGCTACAAGACTAGAATACTATTGCACTAAATTATGCATGCATCTAATTGAGATAGGGTGCCTACTTGAACACTATAATGTCCCCATTTTATCCCTACGCTCTTCAATGACTGACAACCTATTTCTAGAGGCTCGTAGGCTAGTCAGAAGTGGAAATTAGGGTTTCCTATTTTATAGGAGGTTTCAATTGAGCTTTTGATGGCTTGCATGCAAGAGTTTGGCTTTGAGCTTTTGGGAGCTTTATGGGTTTTTGGAGAGCTTCAAGGTGTGGTAACATGCATTTCATGAAAATGACATGCATTTCTATCTAGTACTTTGCATGCAGGAAAGGTATCTGGTTTTTTTTGGGTTTTTCAGAGATCTCCGGAGGGGTGTAACATGCATCTAATTCTATCAACCTTTCCAGACACTTACTATTTTTAGTACATCATGAGAACTGCTCAGTTGATGTTCAAATGAAGTTTGCAACACTTACTATTTATAATAATTTGCTATTTTTGGTAAGTTCTATTTATGGTAGTGTCATCCTAGTAGTAGCACAGTCATTTCAGTCCATCATTCTATTTTTGGGAGTGAGGCAGTTCAGTTTGGGCGTTGGCTTTTTCATTCCTCTTGGAGCTAAGTTTTAATAATTTAGTCACTTTCAGTGTTTCTTTTTGGACCTCGTGCCTAGGCGATTAACTTCAAGTTGTTTTAAGGAGGGGACTTGCCTTGGACGCCTAAAGTAAATAATTAAATATTTTAAAGTTAAAATATTTGCTAAAGTTCCTTATGGATGCCTAGGAAGAGGAATAAAGTGTTGATTAATATTTTATATTCTCCAAAAAGGTTGAACGTCCCCCTTGAGTAGCTAAAGTGTTTTGTATTCTCTTATTGGAGGTTACATTTGGTTTGTTTTCTAAGGAGAAGTCTATTTATTCGTGCCTTGTTCATTGTTTCTCATCTTTTGGAAATTAAACATAATGTTATGCTCCTAAAATATTTTCAGAGCTTGCTCAGAGGAATGCATACCTCCTATTTTCTTCCTTCAATTCTTCATGCTTGAGAGATAGTACCTAGCTAGACTTACTAAAGACTATGCTTCACTCAAGAGTGCATATTGAGCTTCAATTTATGATTTATTAAAGCAGATTGTTGTTATATAATTTATTTTATTGTTGTTGGTTTGTGCTTGGTTGTAGCACGTTTTCATTCATATCTCACTGGGTGAATTTTCTATGGTTCTAGGTATCGTATATATGGTTTTCCTATGCTAGGGACCCCTTTGCACAAATTTTCATATTTTTAGAGCAAGTTCCTGAATTTCTATAAGCACGTCGCCCATTTCTAGAGATTGTACTTTTCGTTGTGGCTACATTGAGAAGTGTGCATTAATAAATCAGTGTCGATTGGTGGATTTTCCCTACTTGTACTTGGTCGCCCAACTTCCATCTCTCATTTGCATTCAGTTTCACATCAAATAGAGAAGTTTGGAGCAAGTTATGAATTTTCTATACTTGTTTCTGATCAGATCTGTTATTTTTTTTATTTACGCTATATTTTATATTCTATAGAATCTTGTATCAATTAGGGATTATTCTCTAACACACTACAGTTCTTGAAGACATATCTTTACATTGTTGTGTAGCTGATTATCAATTTTGTAAAGCTAGTTTAGTAGTACTAACAGTTGTTATTTAAATCTGCACTTTATGTTTTTGTATTTACTCCCACTGAAGAAGTGGTCGAGTCACTATTTTACTTTCAACACTTAATATTTTAATTCCCCCCGCTAAATAAGTGCTAGTGTGGATTCATGGTTGGCTTTCCGCCTTATTAATTGTTAATATCTCCACTCCCGCTTCATAAGTGGTTGAGTTTGTAATTTTCTTTCATTCTATGGTCGGCTCGCTACCCATGTTCAGTTGTAATTACATTCAAGTTTGCTAACGATACTTGACACTGTATGCGCTCACCTCACCCACATTGGGATCTTGGTGATCAAAAGGTGAAGGGTTACTATTCTTGTTGGTTTATATTTGGAGCTAACACTAATAGTGGTGAAATTATGTTGATATTTTTTTAAAAAAATAAGGGGATAATATAGTGGTATCAAGACCTATTTTCCTGCCATTCTGTGAATTCAATGCTTCATTTGTCAGATAAGTGATAGGGAAATCCAATACTACACCAGAGGGTAGAACAGAATTCAATTTCAAATTCCAGAAGTTCCTGAAGTTGAATACATTTTCCAAGGTTCTTTTTTTTAATAAACTGTGAGTAATTAGATTGAATCATGGCTTCTGATGAAGAAAAAGGTTTGGCATGGTCACTTTACATTGTAGGACAAAGGATTAGTGAAGGATGTTAGTCAAGGGAAGATGAAGTGGGAATACTTCATACGGTGGAACAATGTTTGAGCCAAGTGAAGTAGTCACCTTCTAAGGTGATGAAGATGGCATTAACGCCTGCAGTGACCTATTTGATTCATCCCTATTGGTTGAGGCATGCAAATGAAGAAATTAGTCTACTGATTACTTCATGCCTCAGTGAAGTGATGAGAATCTTGGCACCCTTGGTGCCCTATGATGATGAAACTATGAAGAGAGTTCTTCATATGATTGTGGAAAGCTTTCAAGATCTTGATGAAACTGATAGCAGTCAGTACTCTAGAAGAGCTACTATATTGAAGACATTTTCAGAACTCAAAACAAGTATATTACTGATAGATTTGGGTATGCCAGATCGAATATATTAATTGATCCATTACCTCTTCATTTCAACTTGGAGTGAACAAGAGGAGGATGTAGTTGCAGCAATGAGAAAAAAATAGTTTTAACTATCAATGAGATGGATGACATTCCAAAATCTATCCTATCTTTTCTACTAAACATTCATGAACAAGAAGGAAAGAATTCTTCTACTGCTGGTATGTTGATCAAAGATTTGTTCAATCAGTGTGAGGAAAAATTGAAGCCTCACTTGAAGAAGACAAAGCAAATAAATGAGGTGGTCATTAATGCAGAAGACGAGAATAAAATGTTGTTTCTCAATGATTCTATGGTGGTTTCTCAGGATGTACCTATTGATATGCATTTGTATGCACATGCTAAGGATGAGTACAAAGAGGCAACATCAGTTTTGGATATACATGAAGAATCTATGAAAAGTAATCAAGAAGACCTCCTTGGTATGCTTGAGACTACTAATGAAGAAATCAGTAGTATACCATCACATGATGGGTTTATTGAAGGTAAGAAGGATAGAATTGTCAAAATAGCTAACATTGATGATTCTTTACTTTATTATAGTGAAGGTGATATGTGTGGTTTTGAGTTTTATTATCAAACTAAGCTCTTAGAAAGGGATACTCTTGAAGATATTAGTTTAAGTAAGTTGGGAGGTGACTCATTAATTGAGAACACTCCAAGAGGAGTATGAAGAGTACCTTTTTGAACAAAATAATTAGTTCTTTAGCATTTGGGATCCGAGTGTGAAGGCACCAAAGGTTGTCAAGAAGCCTATATGGGATAAATTTCCCTTTGATCCCAATAGAGTACAAAATACAAATTTCAATGCAAGCTATGAGATGGCCTTTGGAGGAGAAGATGTCTTTGACAAATAAGCTTGCATGGGAAAGCCACATAATGACCCTTTAAAGATGGTTGCAACCACTAAGGAAGAGTTTGTTACTACTAAAACTTTTAGGACTATGATCAATAATGCATTGATCAAGTTGGGGGCCGCTTTAACATGTAATCAAAGAGAAAATGAAATGGAAATAGAGCTAGAAGACCACTAGGCCCTTGTCGATGAAAAGTTTAAAGAGGTTCTCAAATTCAAATCAGATTTACCTCTTCATGTAATTGATTGTAAACAAAGGCCTGAAGAATTGGTAGAATCTGATCCTCTTCATGACCTTGAGCATTTTTTGTTGGTGGGTGGTGAAAGACTAGAGTCTTGGAGCAGCTATGAGAGCAACAAAGACAAGAAACAAAATTTTGATTTTGAAATGCAGCCTATCAACAATTCACCATCCTTGCACATTAATGAGTGGAAAGGTCAATTCATGATATCCATTGAAGATGAAGTCCAAGTCCTATTCAGAGTTGATCGCACACATAGTTTGAATGAAGAGAGACAAGTAGGAGTTAGGGATGGAGTCACCCTCTTCAATTTGTAATTCATCAAAGACTCCTTGGAAATTATGAAATCAAAATATCTATGTTGGATTAGAGATTAGGATTATGCCTTTGAATTTGAAAAGAAGGCCATTAGTTCATT
>VDFB02071299.1:0-30520 GCA_007258455.2 Sequoia sempervirens
ATCTTTAAATTCATTAATAAATGCATGCACACTAAATTTTTCCACAATTATCTCACAACGTTTTCCAATTTTTCCATCTTTCAAAGTATACTCAACATTTTAATTTTTTTTTACATCCGCTAATTGTTGTCCAAATTCATCTAAACTACTTTCATGCATACATTCTCCTAATAATGAAAAGTTACCACATCTATCGCATTCTCCAGAAATGCTTACTTTTTTAAAAAATGAGTTTCCATTTAAAGAGGGGATCACAAACAAACCTGCTATAAAATCTTTGATTCTTTTAGGGGGCATATTAATGCCACAAATGTCCTGCATAATTTGGGTAGCATGCAAAGTGCATCATATATATCGAAATATATCATAATAATAACAAAATTGTACATGATTCTTACAACAACAAGAGATTCGTTGCTTATTAATTCTAACATACCAAGGTTTACACTTTTCGAATGATCTTTGACTTATGTTAATATTCAATGGTAAGATTGAAGTATCTAAAAAAAATTTATATAATTCAGTTTGAGTCATATCTAAGAGATGCTTTGGATGAGGTTCATGAATTTTGGAACCCACCCTTAATTTTAAGACATCTCTAATGTTAGGTGATACTCTTGTATTATCATGCCAAAATTTATGGATTAAATATTTAATTTCATTAGTTAATTTCATGTCTGATCTTGGGAGTCTACCACTAAAACTCCAACATTGATTAATAGGATCCTTTTCAATACTTTCTCTTCTATTAGCAGCTCTTATCAAAGTTCTAGGATTTACTTTCACACATTTACTAATCTTACTTAACATTCTTTTATTTGAAGTTGTTTTTGTAGTACCCTCTACGTTTCAACTTGGTTGCTTTTGTAATTTGATTCGCCTCTTTGGTTGTGGTGTTGTTGGCTTGTTGTGCATTGGGTTAATTAGTACTTAATTAATTATTTGCGCTAAAAAAATAAAGTTATTGAAAATTTAAAAAAATAAAATAAAAAGTGAAATATTTCAAGATTGAATTATTGTGTAAATAAATGAAAATATGTTAATTAATAAGCAAATTGAGAGTGGAGATGACAAATAGTTGGGAAAGAATAAAATAAAAATAAATAAACGATCACATATGTTTAGTGGTAATTAATAAATGAATATGTGTAGATAGGAGGATGGCATGTAACATTTTTTTGTAACAATTCGGCTTGGTAAACGGAGCAGCATGCATTGGGTGCATGGGTGTTGGGCAGAGTAATTAGAGGATCTCAACTATCCCTTTTCGGGGGGATTCGGTTCACTCATTCAAGGGGTATGGCACTATGGAGAGGATGTCTACCATTTTTTTGGCATGATTCCAAGACTTCATGTTGTGACATTGTAGGAGGTAAAAAGGAGAGGAGATCAATTACAGATAAATGGAAGAGTGAGGGATTTTAGTTATTCTCTGAATAAGATTTGTTTCCAGATTTATTCGTGACTTCTCGTGATGCATACCTATATAAATTTTGCTTATATAGACTATTTAAATGATGTCACATATTGCCTATATAGTTGAGTTAACTTACCTACTCAGAAGCCCTTTGTATGAAATCTCCCTAGTCGATAGCTTGAAGTTAAGATATTCTACTCAATTTGGTTCTTCATACCCTCAAATGGTATTTCCGTGAGAGTTGTTGATAACACTTGACTAAGTTCATGCCTTGGTCTCTGACAGTGCTCTGTGTCTTCATCTTGAGTGTATTATTTATGCTTCCTTTCATAACAAATGTTGGGAATAAGAATGATGTCTCTTGTTCCCTCTATGTTAAGAATTTGACTCATGTCTTACGCTTAGATCTATTAGATCCTTTAATAACTTTGAATAAAGATTTCAAAACAAAAATCTCATCAATACATCTGTTTTGTGCATACCCTGTATCCAAAGTATTCCGTGAGGACATATTTCTTTGAGGTGAACTGTCAACAGTCTGCATGCCCTGTCTATGACTCCACAGATCGCATGCGTAGCCTGAGCCTCACTTTTTATCTAATTATTCCTAATCATCATAGCTTCTTACTTTATAGCCGTGTACCTATTTGTACAATTCTCACAGTCTGAATGTATACTTTACATGAAGAAAATAATTTGTCTCATCGTAGACTTGGACTTTTTGCGTAGCTTTTCCCTTTACACATTCCTCTCACTACGATGCTTGTATTTTCCTTTGTAAGGCGATAATATGAAATGGTCATACTCCGCGTTCCATATTATTGTACAAATTATATTAACTTGGTATTCATTTATATCGGTGTCCCACCATTATCGACATCCTTGTTATCTTAGTATGTATTCATACGAGTCCCCAAGATAGCCAGCGCACTCAATGATCACCTAAAAATGTACTACATTAAGGGATACTAATGTATGAAGTGGTGCATAGGCTCCAACCTGCATGGCTGCGGGCTTTTGATCACAAACAAAGCTGCAGTAATAGTTGTTTTCCAGAGCAATCTCTATCCCATCTGCAACACTCGAAAATAATGATAATAATGCAAGTAGATGGCGATATTTCCAAATTCCAATATTCACTTTCTAATATATATACTTGGCAACCTATCACAGTTACAACATTTAGAGTTGAGGTATTGTACAGAACTAAATAGCCTCCCTGAAACCTTTGATAACTTATCACAGTTGCAACTTTTAGACTACAAAGGTGTAGTAAATTAAATAATCTCTTTGATTTCATTGTCAACCTGTCTAAGCTGCGGCGCTTGAACATAATAGGAAGTTCAAAGGTTTAAAGTACCTTTCTGATTCTTTTGGTAACTTGTCACATCTGCAACACGTGAAAATAGAATGTTGTTGAGAGTTAAATAATCCCTCTGATTTCATTGACAGTCTATCACAGTGCAGCACTTAAAATAGAATGTTGTAGAAGTTTAAATAAGCTTCCTGATCCAAAGCCGACCTGTCAAAGCTAAAGTTTCTTCTGCGTCATAAGTATAGTTCTCTCTGCCCTTTTTAGACTCTTTCTTACTATAGATCGTCTGTGGATTCGTTTGCATGAACTGCGTGGTTGATATACTTTGAAATCCCCTTTATGGCTTTCCCCTATATTTGCAATCTTATTCTCTTGGACCCTTGATGGCGTGGCTCTTGTAGTTCCTATTTGCACCTTTGTGGTGGTTTCCATATTGCGCTGACTTTGTTTCCTCTCCGATGTCCATAATCCATGATACCTTGATGGTGTTTAATTTCTTTGATTATGTTTTATGCTATTCTCATTTCTCTTTCTGTGTTAAGAAAAAAATTCATGACTTTGGAGATATCCTTCTGCCTCCATTCATCACTTCCCTGAATCTCCACAAGAAAATCGTATCTTTTCTAATGATCAAAATGACTCACATCTCTTGGAACAATTTCTCTTGTAGTAAATCTGTTCGCACCTCTCTTGCTCTCTTATTACTTTTGGGATGGGAGTCCCGAGACCTTTAAAGATCTGGAATTGCTAATTATTCCTCTAGGCTTAAGTAATAGCTTAGGTTGATCTAGAATTCCTCAATTATTCATGCGCTGCAATCTCCTTTTTTTGGTTGCTCCACTTTGCTAAGTGTTGTAGATGCGCCTATACTTATCATTAAATTCTAAATATATATATATAATCATGTAAATTTTTGTCTATGTATGAATAAGAAATATGCATTGTGGTCATAAATATCCATGTAATTATTGGAAATAGTGATATAGGAAATATTGGTTTATTCTATTAGATGGTTAAGTTCTCTTGAGTTGAAAAGGACAACATAGTTTATGATAAACTTGTTTTTATTGCTTTCTTTAAGAGAATCTTCTATAGATAGATATGCATGAGGAAAAATAGTTATATTTATTTATTTTGAGTTATGTGAGTATTTCTAAAAGTATAAAATGTAAATTGAGTGTCTATTAGTAATTCTCATGTAGTACATGCACTATAATGAATATTTTAGAACATTATTATGAAGATCTTATCCTTCTATAAGAATCACTAACTCTAGAATAGTAGACAATAATAGATGCCTTTTTATTTGTAATATAACGCTTCATCATATAAGCGTTTACTTATCAAGATATTGGCATAAGATGGTGAGTGAGAGGTTGTAAAAGTCGTCACCTTGACGAAGTCTTTAGGTTAATAAACCTTAAACTCTATCCATTATTTCTTTTAATGATTTCTTAGAGCTATACTTGAATATGAGAGGAATTTTGAGGATGAATAGGATGATGCTTCTATAATAGTTGTGCATTATGATTCGTTATATAAGTAGATATTGTTGGAAGTTGCGAAGGTTTGATTTTTGTGATTGATATTGAAGTGGGTGGATTTTGTTAATCTTGATTGAGTTTGAAGAATTTGATGCGATGTTTTTCACCATTTGTTCTACTGTTGTCACCTTGATGGAAACCATTGTGTTGATAATTAGTTGTCTTCCAGAGGATAGAGGGGATATGATTTTTATTTTATATTTTTGCAAGGGTTGGTATGGGGGCCGACGACCTAGGAGGATCGCCTTGGGTAACCCATATCAAGCCCTGTGTATTTATTGAGTTTAATGTTGTTTCACCTGAAAGCAGGTGGTTTTATGATTTTGTCTAGTACTTTGATGATGGTTGATCTTGCACTTGGATTTTTTTTATTTTCCTTGAGCCTTGCATTTGAATGTGGTTTTCGTTACCTTGAAGTTCTAGCGCGAGATGGTGCATGTCTCTCTTGGTGCAGCTATTTTATTGAATTATGTTTCTTGAGCAAGTTGGCTTTCCATTTGAGTTTTTAAGATATGTTGTTATTAGGGGAGTGGTTCTTCATGGGGGCCGACACACAAAGTGGTGCCTAGGTAACTCATGTGGAATTATTCTAATAAGTGAAAACTAAATTAGTGTATTAGGGAAATGGGTAGTCTAAAATATTTAACTTGATAATTATGCCTCGCTCATGGACTCAAGGGCTAGTTCAGACTTGGAGATGAGTTAAGAAGGCTTGGAATGGCAAGATCGTTATCTTGTCTTTATGAAAGATAATCGATTCCGCATTGGATTGCATGTGGGGCCAGGTTTCGTAAGAGGTCACCAAGGTAACCCAAGTTGGGGGCCGGGGCCTAGGAAGATTTTCCAGGGTAACCCATGCAACATTGCGATGACACTCTTCCTTTAACAACCATGTATGCTTTGTTTCCCTCTATGTTATTCTTGGGCCTCTGGAAGCACATGTTGGCATTTGTATGTTGATGCTTTATTGGTTATTCCTTATGTTGGACACATCTTGTGTTGGTTATATCTTGTGTTGAGATTGCCTTATGTTATTGTGGATCTTGTTGTGAAGTCTTGTATCCTTGTTCTGTTTGATGGTTATTGTTGGGATCCTTCTTGTCATATCTTAGCATGGGGGGTGGGCCTTTGGGTCCACGTGGTTGGGTGGAATGTGCTATGCACCCCATTGGGTCCCCAGTCGTCGATCGAGAAGTTCAAAATTGTACCTTGCAGTGACTCCTAAGTTGAACCAGAGTTGGATCCAGTATTGCAGCTTTGTACTCCTTCATTTCTAATGTATCATTCCATTTTATTGTATCTTCCCCATTCATGTTGGGAAGCGACATTGTAATATTGTAATCCTTGATTAATGTATTGTCCATGTTCATGTTATTTTATGGTTACTGGTGTATACTTACCTTCCATGTGATGTAATGATGTTGTTGTGAAAAGTAATGCAGTCATGTAAACCCGAGAGATTTGTTATATGTAGTTCATGTTCAGTTTCATTTCATGTGACATATGATTATTATGATGTATGTTAATACTTTTAGAAGAAAAAAATTGGTGCCATAAATGTTAGATGTATTAGTATCCTTTGGGGTTGCTTGGCAGGGCATTACAGCTTGGTATCAGAGCATAGGTTCACACACTGGGGCACTATAAGCCCATTGTGTTGACCTAGCTGCTCGTACTTGTAAGGGTGTGTTAGTCTATTTGTGTAGTCTATACTCGGATGCCCTAGTTTGTCTCTGGGTGATGTAGGTCCAATGGTGCAGAAATCCAGTGGAATGGATAGGACCCTCGGTGTAGTGCACAATGCACCGATATCCTTCCTACTGGAAATGCATTTTGGAACTCTTGTGTTACCCTTGAGTTGCTTTGTGGTGTCTTTAGTGTGAAGTGAATTTGAGTTTGTATGCGGTGAATGTGTATTAAATCTGAAATTATGTGTGTTTTGAAGTGATATTATGTTTCTGTTTCTGTAAAGGCCATAAATTATGATCTTGTGACACATATATTGTGAGATTTAGCATTGAGTAATTAATAGAATGTAGTACATGATGTTTAAATGATGAAGTTTAACCAGAAATGTGTATTTTGGCAATGAATTAGCATGAATAACTGGTGCTAATGTGTTATGTTTCCATCTTAGTTTATGATTTTCAGGTAGTCGGCTTCGAATCTTGATGATGAAGGTAATTAATTGGTTATGTTTAACATGTGGATTTAATACTATGGTTGCATCTGATTAGTAATTGTTATTGATGATTGTTTATGATGTATCACTAATTGTAGAGTGTTAGAAGGATGATGTCGTATCACTCATTCATGAGAGGCATATGACACGACAATTCCCTCTACACTAGGTTGATTTGATATATATATATGGTGTACACAATGTTTGCTTTTATGAAGGATTGCAGGTAGTAAGCCTCGATTCCACCTGCTCTGGCAGGACTGGGCGAGCCTCATGAAACCCAATGGGAATAATGTGGAAAAATAGAGTTGACAAGAAAGTTTCCCCAACCTTGCCATCATCCTTGACAAGGATGAGTACCTTCACTGTGTAACCCTGTCGGTATAGTTTTCATGTTTTGACAGTTGTTTTGTTAGATGTTTTTCGTTAGTTGATTATGTCGTGATGTTATTGTTGAAATTGATGTAGTTTTTGTTTGTGCACATTTTCTTTAGCTTTGTGACTTCCAGGAGTAAGTCGAGTCCTTGGGGGGGAGGATGTAGTACCCTCTACGTTTCAACTTGGTTGCTTTTGTAATTTGATTCGCCTCTTTGGTTGCGGTGTTGTTGGCTTGTTGTGCATTGGGTTAATTAGTACTTAATTAATTATTTGCGCTAAAAAAATAAAGTTATTGAAATTTTAAAAAAATAAAATAAAAAGTGAAATATTTCAAGATTGAATTATTGTGTAAATAAATGAAGATATGTTAATTAATAAGCAAATTGAGAGTGGAGATGACAAATAGTTGGGAAAGAATAAAATAAAAATAAATAAACGATCACATACGTTTAGTGGTCATTAATAAATGAATGTGTAGATAGGAGGATGGCATGTAACGTTTATTGTAACAGTTCGGCTTGGTAAACGGAGGAGCATGCATTGGGTGCATGGGTGTTGGGTGGAGTAATTAGAGGATCTCAACTATCCATTTTTAGGGGGATTCGGTTCATTCATTCGAGGGGTATGGCACTGTGGAGAGGATGTCTACCATTTTTTTGGCACGATTCCAAGACTTCATGCTGCGACATTGTAGGAGGTAAAAAGGAGAGGAGATCAATTACAGATAAATGGAAGAGCAAGGGATTTCAAGTATTCTCTGAATAAGATTTGTTTCCAGATTTATTCGTGACTTCTCATGATGCATACCTATATAAATTTTTCTTAGATAGACTATTTAAATGATGTCACATATTGCCTATATAGTTGAGTTAACTTACCTACTCATAAGGCCTTTGTATGAAATCTCCCTAGTCGATAGCTTGAAGTTAAGATATTCTGCTCAGTTTGGTTCTTCATACCCTCAAATGGTATTTCTGTGAGAATTGTTGATAACACTTGACTAAGTTCATGCCTTGGTCTTTGACAGTGCTCTGTGTCTTCATCTTGAGTGTATTATTTATGCTTCCTTTCATAACAAATGTTGGGAATAAGAATGATGTCTCTTGTTCCCTCTATGTTAAGAATTTGACTCATGTCTTAAGCTTAGATCTGTTAGATCCTTTAATAACTTTGAATAAATATTTCAAAACAAAAATCTCATCAATACATCCGTTTTGTGCATACCCTGTATCCAAAGTTTTCCGTGAGGCCATATTTCTTTGAAGTGAACTCTCAACAATCTGCATGCCCTGTCTATGACTCCACAGATTGCATGCGTAGCCTGAGCCTCACTTTTTATCTAATTATTCCTAATCATCATAGCTTCTTACTTTATAGCCGTGTACCTATTTGTACAATTCTCACAGTCTGAATGTATACTTTACATGAAGAAAATAATTTGTCTCATCACAGACTTGGACTTTTTGCAGAGCTTTTCCCTTTACGCATTCCTCTCACTGCGATGCTTGTATTTTCCTTTGTAAGGCGATAATATGAAAATGGTCATACTCTGCGTTCCATATTATTGTACAAATTATATTAACCTGGTATTCATTTATATCGGTGTCCCACCATTATCGACATCCTTGTTATCTTAGTCTATATTCATACGAGTCCCCAAGATAGCCAGCGCACTCAATGATCACCTAAAAATGTACTACATTAAGGGATACTAATGTGTGAAGTGGTGCGTAGGCTCCAACCTGCATGGCTGTGGGCTTTTGATCACAAACAAAGCAATAATAGTTGTTTTCTAGAGCGATCTTTGTCCCATCGCAACACTTTCGAAAATAATGATAATAATGCAAGTAGATGGTGATATTTCCAAATTCCAATATTCACTTTCTAATATATATACTTGGAAACCTATCACAGTTACAACATTTAGAGTTGAGGTATTGTACAGAACTAAATAGCCTCCCTGAAACCTTTGATAACTTATCACAGCTGCAACTTTTAGACTGCAAAGGTGTAGTAAATTAAATAATCTCTTTGATTTCATTGTCAACCTGTCTAAGCTACGACGCTTGAACATAATAGGAAGTTTAAAGGTTTAAAGTACCTTTCTGATTCTTTTGGTAACTTGTCACATCTGCAACACGTGAAAATAGAATGTTGTTGAGGGTTAAATAATCCCTCTGATTTCATTGACAGTCTATCGCAGTTGCAGCACTTAAAATAGAATGTTGTAGAAGTTTAAATAAGCTTCCTGATCCAAAGCCGACCTGTCAAAGCTAAAGTTTCTTCTGCCTCACTAGTATAGTTCTCTCTGCCCTTTTTAGACTCTTTCTTACTATAGATCGTCTGTGGATTCATTTGCACGAACTGCATGGTTGATATACTTTGAAATCCCCTCTGTGGCTTTCCCCTGTATTTGCAATCTTATTCTCTTGGACCCTTGATGGCATGGCTCTTGTAGTTCCTATTTGCACCTTTGTGGTGGTTTCCATATTGCGCTGACTCTATTTCCTCTTCGATGTCCATAATCCATGATACCTTGATGGTGTTTAATTTCTTTGATTATGTTTTATGCTATTCTCATTTCTCTCTCTGTGTTAAGAAAAAAATTCATGACTTTGGAGATATCCTTCTGCCTCCATTCATCACTTCCCTGAATCTCCACAAGAAAATTGTATCTTTTCTAATGATCAAAATGACTCACATCTCTTGGAACAATTTCTCTTGTAGTAAATCTGTTCGCACCTCTCCTGCTCTATTATCACTTTTGGGATGGGAGTCCTGAGACCTTTAAAGATCTGGAATTGCTAATTATTCCTCTAGGCTTAAGTAATAGCTTAGGTTGATCTAGAATTGCTCAATTATTCATGCGCTGCAATCTCCTTTTTCTGGTTGCTCCACTTTGCTAAGTGTTGTAGATGCGCCTATACTTATCATTAAATTCTAAATATATATATATATATATATATAATCATGTAAATGTTTGTCTATGTATGAATAAGAAATTTGCATTGTGGTCATAAATATCCATGTAATTATTGGAAATAGTGATATAGGAAATATTGGCTTATTCTATTAGATGGTTAAGTTCTCTTGAGTTGAAAAGGACAACATAGTTTATGATAAACTTGCTTTTATTGCTTTCTTTAAGAGAATCTTCTATAGATAGATATGCATGAGGAAAAATAGTTAGATTTATTTATTTTGAGTTATGTGAGTATTTCTAAAAGTATAAAATGTAAATTGAGTGTCTATTAGTAATTCTCATGTAGTACATGCACTATAATGAATATTTTAGAACATTACTATGAAGATCTTATCCTTCTATAAGAATCACTAACTCTAGAATAGTAGACAATAATAGATGCCTTTTTATTTGTAATATAACGCTTCATCATATAAGCGTTTACTTATCAAGATATTGGCATAAGATGGTGAGTGAGAGGTTGTAAAAGTCGTCACCTTGATGAAGTCTTTAGGTTAATAAACCTTAAACTCTATTCATTATTTCTTTTAATGATTTCTTAGAGCTATACTTGAATATGAGAGGAATTTTGAGGATGAATAGGATGATGCTTCTATAATAGTTATGCATTACGATTCGTTAAATAAGTGGATATTGTTGGAAGTTGCGAAGGTTTGATTTTTGTGATTGATATTGAAGTGGGTGGATTTTATTTAATGCCGGTTGAGTTTGAAGGGTTGATCACGATGTTTTCACCATTTTCCTCTGGCATCACCTTGGTGACCATTATGTTGATAATTTGTTGTCTTCCAAAGGTTAGAGGGGATATGATTTTTATTTTATATTTTTGCAAGGGTTGGTATGGGGGCTAACGACCTAGGAGGATCACCTTGGGTAACCCATATCAAGCCCAGTGTATTTATTGAGTTTAATGTTACATTCACAGAAACGGGGCGTTTATAGTTATCTAAATTACTTTTGATGATGGACAGTCTTGCACTTGGATTTTTGCATTTCTGGCCTTTTGTTTTGAATGTGGTTTTTAATTTACCTTGAAGTTCTAAGCGAGATGGTGCATGTCTCTCTTAGATGCGGCTATTTTATTGAATTATATTAATACGGAAACCCAAGTTGGCTTTCCGGTAGAGTTTTAAAGATATGTTATTTATTAGGGGAGTGTGGTTCTGTCTTCATGGGGCGGCACAAAGTGGTGCCTGGGTAACTCATGTGGAGTTAGTCTAATAAGTGAAAACTAAATCAATACATTAGGTAGTCTAAAACACTTAACTGTATAAATTATGCCTCGCTCATGGACTCAAGGGCTAGTTCAGACTTAGGGATGAGTTGAGAAGGCACCGGGAATGTAGAATAAGGTATCATCTTTTATGAAAGATAATCGATTCCACATTGGATTGCATATGGGGTCGGGTTTCGTAATAGGTCACCAGGGTAATCCAAGTTGGGGGCCGGTGCCTAGGAAGATTCGCCAGGGTAACCGATGCAACATTGCGATGACACTCTTCCTTTAACAACCATGTATGCTTTGTTTCCCTCTATGTTATTCTTGGGCCTCTGGAAGCACATGTTGGCATTTGTATGTTGATGCTTTATTGGTTATTCCTTATGTTGGACACATCTTGTGTTGGTTATATCTTGTGCTGAGATTGCCTTATGTTATTGTGGATCTTGTTGTGAAGTCTTGTATCCTTGTTCTGTTTGATGGTTATTGTTGGGATCCTTCTTGTCATATCTTAGCACGGGGGGTGGGCCTTCGGGTCCACGTGGTTGGGTGGAACGTGCTATGCACCCCATTAGGTCCCCAGTCGTCGATCGAGAAGTGCAAAATTGTACCTTGTACTCACGGGTTCGTTGAGTTCCGGGATCAGCTTGTTGCGGCGCTTCCATTCAGGCTGCGTTCCATTTTATTTAATATCTTCCCATTCATATTATTTGGGGCGGCATTGTAATATTGTAATCCTTGATTAATGTATTGTCCATGTTCATGTTATTTTATGGTTACTGGTGTATACTTACCTTCCATGTGATGTAATGATGTTGTTGTGAAAAGTAATGCAGTCATGTAAACACGAGGGATTTGTTATATGTAGTTCATGTTTAGTTTCATATCATGTGATATATGATTATTATGATGTATGTTAGTGCTTTAAAAAAAAAAAAATTGTTGTAAATGTGCCAGATCTTATTATATCCTTTGGAGGTTGTAGCGGGGCATTCGAGTTTATCAGCTAGGGTTGTTGTGCCGGCGCATTCTTATCTTCGGTCAGGTTTTCTGCAAATAACATCGGCAGAATTAGCAACACACTAGACCAGCGACATTCTACTGAATCATCTTTCTTTTTTTATTTTATAGAAACACCTAATTTTTTCATCACTTTTCTCATTTTCAACATTATCATCAATTGCACCATGAGTTGACATTGGAATCCTAATTTCTTTCTATAAAATAACATGTTATATATTTTATTTCCATAATTTCTAATTTGTCTCGAAGAAACTTTACCATGAAGGTTATCTAGCACATCTGTTTCAATTGTAAAAAAAGTATTTTCACCTTCATCCATAGGAGTTTCATTTTCATTCACACAAGGGGTTTCATTTTCATTTTCAAATGTAAAAGGGATTTCATTATCATTTTCATCAATATGAGGGATTTCATTCTCATTTACATTCTCATAAGATATAATTTCATCATTTTCTTGTTTCTACATTGTTTCAACCCTAATATTATTGATCTTATCAATGGTGTATCCAACTTCATCTAAACAAGCAATATCAATATTATGAAAACTTGGGTTTGAACACATACCTTCATAGATTGTTTGAATAGGTGCATTTTCCATATCATTGGGAGGTGGATTTGAAGACACACCCAAAGTTGTTTGCATATCATTCAAAGTTGAAGTTGAAGGCACAGTTGGGTTTGTCTCCGTAATTGCATTTTCTTCTATATTCACCATCTCCACATTTGCATCATCTACATTCATTTCATCATTCATGGCTTCCTCTTCAACATTCTTGGAACGAGATGCTTCCAAATCTTTTATTTGACGATTCCTTTCTCTCCTTTCCCTTTGTCTTTTTGCTTCCTTATCTTTATTTGCTTGAACTTTTTTAGGTGTCAATAACTTTTTACATCTTTTTTTTTGTCTTTGCTTATCACCCATGGTTACCAAACCCTCTTTGATGACAAAAACAATAATTCAAGAAACTTATTTTCAAATTTCCACCTCCTCCAAATATTCAAATTAAACTATGTACTATGAAGATCATTTTTTCTATAAACTCTGAAGTACAAAAACATGAGTACATCCAAAAATTCACTTTTTCTAAATCTTCTTGTAAAAAGTTCTTGCACTTGATTTCACTTCAGAAAATTCAACCTGCACTTTGTCTCTTCCAACAATTTGAATAGAATATGCCCTACACAAGATAAATCTGCAATAAAAAACATAGAAAATGACACTTTCAAACCGTACTACAGAAAAGAAATGTTGCAAGAAAATCGAGTTTTACCAGATTTTCTAAATTAGGGAAAAAAGGTTATGTTCAAGAAACGCGTACGCATTATGTTCAAGAAACGCATACGCGTTTCATAACGTGTACGCGTTTCATTTTCCCAACGGGTCAATGGGTAACGCGTATGCGTTATGAAACGCGTACACGTTTCATTTGAATAACGCGTACGCATTTCTGTAACGTGTACGCGTTATTTAAAAATTGAATTTCCACACCACATCCAGCCTTGGTTTTAGGCTTGGAAAAGGCTTGGCAATCCGAGTCTTAGCCTTTGACCTGCAACTAAAAAACTAAGGCAGATTGAAAAAGAATGTCCAACTTTGACAACATAGTTGATGGACTTTTTTTCTAAATGAATCTATAAAATTAAAACCCATTAGATAACACAATTTCTACTTTCCAAATATATAAATTTTGTTAAGATTGAATTATATTTTCTATTTTTTAATTAATTTCTAAGCAAACTAGTCCTTAAACTTGAAATATCACGTTTTTTTGGTTTTTTAATAACTTTTTATTGGTTAAGTTTCTTGGAAAAAAAATTATATGGCATCAAACTTCAGACAATTCTCTACACAATGAAAAAAAAAAGAGTCAAAAAATGTTTTGTTTAGGTTCAATTATGTTGTCATACACGTTGATTTTAAAAAACATCAATTAAGGCCAATAAAAAATTAATAAAAAAAAATTCAACCAAAAATTACAAAAAATCCACATCAAACTTCATGTTATTAGCTCTCATTTCCCAAAAGGAATTAGCAAAATAATTTTATTTGGGTCAAAAAGTGTTGTTCGTACACCTGCTTGGTATGGTAAAAAAACAGGGACTTTTAAAAAGTGGTTTTATTAGATCACTATCAAAATTTAATTTCTATAATCTGGGTATTTTAATAATTTACATATTTGGAAACTAGATTCAAAATTCTAGATTTCATATTACTGACTTTTTTTAATATTCATTGTGTAAGTGCCTCAAATTTTCAGTCTAAGTGTGACAAATTCTGAAAAACAGCAAAAACATTTCCACTTTTTGAGCTTTTTGTGTACCCAACTTCTTGCATCAGCCCACAACTAATGCTGATATTTTTGAAGGAAGCTTTGAGAAGCTATGTATGTTGCACTTGTAATTTATCTTGGAAACATGTAAATATCTTTGTTATGAATGGAAACAATGTTTGGAAATTGTTGTGTTATTAATGCATATTAAATCTCTTCTTGAAAGAAATAAAAAAAATATTGCTTTGGAAATGAACCTAGTCTATTCACTTGAAAGGTAAAACTTAGAGAATTTATCTTTGGTGAACAATTGACATGTTACATTCCCCTTCAATCTTGCTCCCTCTCCATCAACCAACCATTTGAAGGCACTTCTCCTCCTCTCATTCTCCCAAGGGTCTCAACCAATTTGATCCCTTAATCTCTACTTTTGATCTCATTCATCCAATCTCATAGCCTAAAATCTATAAATTGAGGCTAACCCAAGCCATTAACATCACATGCCTTTATGCAAAGTTATGTTGCATGAGAGAGCACTCACATACCACCAATTTTATCATCCTTGACCACAACCACCTTATCTTGGCGAAACAAAAGTTGGTATTGGTGAATTATTTTCATGTTTTAATCAATGTTTGCTAACCTTTTATGCCTAATCTAAGTGTTGCATATGTTTCAGGTAGAATAAGTTAATATAGTTTAAATTGTTCTTTATGCTCAAAATTTCATGTACACACTAATCATGAGCATAGAAACAATAATGGATATGAAAAGGAGGAAAGGGAATACCTATCCCCCCATTATAATGAATTTCTAAATGTTAGCATGGAAGATAGCGAAGGAAGGTTGAGATATAATCTTTGATGAAGATTTTTTTTTAAGAATCACACTAAGTTTACTAGTCAAGACTTAAGAAACATTATTCAAACTTAACTCATCAACTTAAAGAAATATTTTAAATTGTGAAACTTGTCCTATAATAAAAAAATAAAAAATAACATATTCCAATTAAATAATAAAACTGTCTTATGATAAAAATACTTAAATATCTTTAAAACTTATAACATGAAATTTATATCTTCAAAATTATTTTAAAAATTAATTAGAAAATATATTTCTTAAGTACATATTTAAAAAATAATTGAAATTTCAACTAAATACTCCAACACAAAATGATATTATTTTACTCCAACCAAAAAACCCTTCTATTATCATTTCAACTCTGAAAATTAAAAAACTTTAAATGTTTAACAATAAAATGTAACAAAAATTTCTTCCTATTAAAAGCATACCAAATATGCTAAATACACATTTGACTAAATACAGGTTTGACCTTAAATATTAATTTAATAAATAGTTGCGGTCAAAATATTGATGATCTCACTTCAATTTTTTTAAAAATCGAAGGCACAAGTGGGAAAAGCGATACTAGGACCAAATATCAATAACCACTTCGCTCCCTTTCAACAACTCTAAAACCCCCATTATTTTAATATTAATATTTCCCAGTTTACACAGTTTAATCACCTCACTCAGTATCTTTCAACGATGCCGGCGCCTGAGAATAAGTGCCGACTTTCTTTTGATTTTTTTAGATGCAACCGGAGTCATAATTATTGCATATTTTGCGTGTCCTCTTCTCCTTCGCTCCGTTGGGTATCCACTTGCACAGTTTCGACGCCTCAATTCTCTCAAAGTGAGAAGAAAACTAAGACCTGCTCAGTGGTCTATGCCATGTTAGTCGTGTCCGTAGTTGACGTAGGAACAAAACTCCATTAAAAAATGTGACATCAAACAACTGTAAACGCAAGTTAGTACTCACCCTCCCTAGAGGACTCACGGGCTTTTGTTTGGCAAACCGGTCTGCCTCCCAGCCTCCACCAAACCCTCGTCATCTTCCATCTGTGTCGTATATGGTCCGCCTTCTCACTCAGCAATGTACTGTGCCTAGTCCACTTCGCGTAAATGGCCCTTAGTGACTCCTCCGGCAAGGGCAAATCGCTAGACAACCTCTCCGCCAAGCCCATGTCGAAACTCGGTGTGGTGCTGCTTGTCCTGGGCACCAACATTTTCACCCTTCTCTTCTCTGGCCAATTCGGCAACTTACGCACCCTTGCATCTCAGTCCTCTCTCAGCATACCCCAGCATACCCAATTCTCTGTCCCTTTCACTGCCCTCCTCGCGAAGCTCAACCGAACAGAACAAGAGCTTGTTGATCTGAAATCCGAGCTAAAATCCTCCAGAGACCTCTCACAAAAGCTCCTCGCCCGGGTCGCCCAACTGTATGACTACCTCAACTCAACGCTCGTGCAAGGGGCGGGTGCGGAAGGCAACGCGGACGCGGACCCGGACGACCCGTGGCTGCAGTGGGCAGGAACCAACCATGGTTCTCTGCCCACGGAGCTCCGGGCCTTCATAGATGCCCAAAAGCTACCCCTCGGCCACAACCCCAATATTGGGTCCGACATCATCTACCCGCCCATTGGCCACGCCTGTGCCCTCGTTAAAGACGACTTGGCCAGATATATGGACTACAAGCCCGGGGCGCCCTGCCCGGACGACGAACTTCTCGCCCAGAAGCTCATGCTCCGGGGCTGCGAGCCGTTACCCCGCCGCCGCTGTTTTCCCCGCAGCTCCCCAAACTACAAGGAACCATACCCGTTTCCCCAGAGTATGTGGACTACTCCGCCCAACTCCTCCGTTGTGTGGTCCGCCTACACCTGCAAAGACTACGCCTGCCTCATCGACCGGAGAAACCACCCGGGCTTCGACGACTGCAAGGACTGCTTCGACCTTAAATTCAGGGAAAAGACCCGCTGGCTTCATCCCGGGGGCGACCTCGACTACTCCATCGATGAAGTGCTAGCCCTGAAAAAGAGAACAATCCGCATCGGTCTCGACATTGGCGGCGGAACGGCAACCTTTGCTGTAAGGATGCGCGAGCGGAACGTGACAATCGTGACTACATCGATGAACTTCAACGGGCCCTTCAATAATTTCATCGCTTCCAGAGGAGTCGTGCCGCTCTACATCACGGTCACACAGCGGCTGCCCTTTTTTGACAACACCCTCGATATCGTTCACTCCATGCATGTCCTCAGCAACTGGATTCCTACCCAGCTGCTCGAATTCATACTGTATGACATATACAGGATCTTGAGGCCCGGGGGGGTTTTTTGGCTGGATCATTTCTTTTGCATTGAGCATCAGCTGGAAACATATGTGCCCATGATAGAAAACCTAGGGTTTAATAAGCTCAAGTGGGCTGTTGGCCATAAGGTGGACAGAGGGGCTCATTTGAAGGAAAGGTATATTTCAGCCCTCTTGGAGAAGCCTCTGGAGAGGCACTGATATTCATTAGCAGGGCACTTGCACAATAAATTTATTTAGTGGGCTACTTAAGATCCAATTCAATTGTAAGCTTACGAAACTTTATTTTTTTGTTACGAGTAGTTGTCAGATCGATATTCATATTGACGGAGATGTTTATTAGACTGTCTCAGTCGGTGGGTTTATGGATGTAGGATTAATCCACATATCAATATGTGGAAAGTAATTGTTAATGTAAGTTCCCGGGTTTACCCTTTGTTGTGGGTGTTCTGTTTAAATAAGACTGAATGCATTTGAAAATCGGAATTTTAGTGATAACAGATTTTCACAATCTATGAAGATTAATGTTTTTCTTTGAGTGTTTCCGGCTTAGATGTGATCCGAAACAATGATGCATAAAATGAATCACAATCTAAACCAGATTAAAATCTAAACCAGAAACACTCAACATTAATCGGAATTTTGTTCTTAGTGGACTGAATTTGCATCTGGTCCTTACCGAGTTCTGTAATTGTTGGTCTCCTGATGCAGAATCAGGACAGATTTTTGTTCTGTAATTTGTCCTGATAATTTAAAACTTGAATATGCAATCTTGAGTACTAAGAACTCTGTTTCACACCCTCGGGACTTGAAATATAGTTTCAGAATTCCAAATCAAACAGAGGAAGCGAGAAATGTATGATGGAATCTAGTCTAAATCTTCTACCAGTATTATCTCAACCTCATGCTGTGCAACGTAGAGATCTAGCAATTAATAGTGTTATACACCAACAAACAGATTTAGGCATGCCATCAGTAAACTCGAAGAAGTAAATGCTTTGCCAATTGTAGAGGAGGCTGCAGTAGCATAAAGCAATCTAATAATTGTGGTTCATGAGCACACTTGGTAATAATAAATGCTTGGAGATTTTATTTATTTATTTTGTGGGTCTCGCCTTCTGATTATAAGCAAATTATAAAAGAGAAAAGTCATTATAGGGACAACCACAGAGGAAAGAAAATTGACCATCAGTATAGCAATACGGAGGGAAATTTATTTTCTTAGTGATAAGATGCATTGCTTAAAATCCTACTTAAACGAATCTTCTTAGAAATGCCTTCAATATGCACCGGTCAAAATCTGATCTAGTTTATAAGTCTGGAACTAAATATTTAAACATTTTAATTAAAAAATTATCATAATTTTAAAAAAGAAATTTACCTTTTAAAGATAATTTAAAGGTATATAGATCAAAATTCTGAAAAATGAAAATTTATGCTTTAATTACGAAAAGAAAATTAATTACCATCATAAAACGGTGATCTAACAACTTGATTGCCAGTTGAAGAAATTTACTTCTTTAGGCACTCTCGGCAACATCATTTATTGAACTTCAAAACTTCTTTTAACAAAAATCTTAGAAACAGTACCGGGCACCAGCCCTGAGTTCCTTAAAATCATCATCTGCATAGCATTAGCAGGGCCCGGGGAGGAAATTCCTACGAGAGGTGGGTGAGGAGATTAGAGTAATTCAACTGAAAGTTGAGCGTAAATCTTTTGTTGGATGAAAAAATTAATAATTATTTCTATTAAAATGTAAAAGCTGTGAACATGGGTTCGCTTCAATTGGCAGGTAAGTTAGAATTATATGAACATTTCTGTTTGATTCACTTATGTTAGAAATCTGTTGTTTTTTATCAAAGGGTAAATAGGCATTGACGGGCCTTTAAAGTTCAGATACATCAAAACATTAAAATAATTGCTGATTAACCACATAACATCAATCTATTAGACCAGGTTTTAAAAGGCCTAAAACCTTATACAATCCATCTGACCTAAATAACACCATTTCCTTTTCTTGCAATACACACAACTTTAATCTGCAGATGAGATTTCAATATTGCAATACACACAACTTTAATCTGCAGATGAGATTTCAATACAGATAATAGAAATCTGTTTGTGTTGATTTTTCAAACTAGTTCTGGAGTTTGATCAAGCTTTGAAAAATAGACATGATATGCTTACAGTAATAAATGGTGTAAGAATATTATATATTAATGTTTGTCACTGCTCTATTATCAAAATGAAAAAAATTGTAATAAAATTGCAGTCAACTCTTACGATTATAAATAAATGAAGTGATAGTGGAGAGAAGAGAACGATAAATGAGATAGGGGGAGGATCCAATAGTTGAGCACTCTAATTTCATGTTTTTCAAAATCTTATTTGGAAATTTCAAATCACTCCCAATTTTTTACAGCAACTTATTTGGCAAGTCCCTGCTTATAATTAAAGTTTCAGGGCCACATCATCAAATATGATGCGACATCAACATGTATTTTGTTGAGGTATCGAAAACAGTCCAAATAAAAAGTTATACTGACAGTTGTGCACTACAATCATGTTTTATTTGTGCACTCATGTGTCATCACATGATTTGTTGTTTTTCAGATCTAAGAAATGCATTTCATTCAATTACAAGTACTCCATCATCAACACTAACAACTTTAAAATCACAACTGTTAATGCAATATTATTAAAAAAATGGAATATTTAATCAAATGTAATAACTACTGTTGAAACATGCTCAACTAGATCCTCTATCCTAGATGAGAGGAGAAAAACTCTCAAAATTGCCAAACAAATTGTCCAATGCCTCTTTAAAAAAGGTAAGAGGCCGCTTGGTGGAATAAAATAAACCAGAGACACATGGTTGCTTGTCTCTGCCACAGTCATTGTTGACCTGATCGAACTCTGTATGTACATGCTTGCTAAAAATGGAGGTATCGTGAAATGTGGACTTCGATCCGTGGGAAAAGTGGTCATCAATGTTAAGAAGAAAAACTTAAATAAATGTTTTTCAAGAGTTTTCCCAACGAGTCCACTCCTTTCGAGGGTCCAGCTTTCAGCAACATGATCCAGATTTCAGCAAATATTATTGAACGATTAAAGCGGTTCCCCTTACGAGGTCGACTCTCTTTCTCTATTCGTTAGTTCAGTAGTTCGAGTCGCTGTCGCTCGCTTTCGTTTGTACGGACTTATCGAGTTCTTATAATAGACTAAACATGCTGGGTTCACGTCCTTTTTACTGCTACCTGCTATGAAACTAGCAATTACATTTAATGTTTGATGAGCATGCTGATAAGTGTATGCAATAATTGATTTTGAATGAATTGAAAAATCACATTTTTTACTGTAACGAAAGTTATTATGTTGTCTTCATGCACATGGTGAGCTAGGTGTATGTAGTATTTTTTTATGGTAATGAAAGTTATTCTATAGTGAATAGTGTGAAGGGTCTAATAATTTGAGTTGATATTGCATATAAATGATCTTCCTCTTTTTTCTTGATGGAGACATGCACAACCATGCATGGAGTTCTGGTCGAAGTTTGAGGAGATTCATAGATATGGTAAATGTCACATTTGGAGATCATAGTGAATGTGAGAGCTTCACAATCATTGCTTTCAATGCCAATTAATGTTCTTTCAAGTGTTAGACCTTGGGATTCATGGATTGTTAAAAACCACACTATTTTGAGTAGGAGTTGGTAGTAACTACCACAAATAACTAGAATGATTGACACAAAGTTATAACATTATCATCATGGCTCTAATACAATGATATGCATTCATAAGGAAACCTCTTTAGAGAACTCACACAAGCCTATGGTGATAGCACACCTTAGAAAAATTCATCTATCTAAATTGGCTTCCAATGGGGAGGATTTATAATATGGAGTAAGAGATGAATTTGAGTCCCCCCTATGCAACAACTTAGGTATTTCCTTATGACTTCAATTCAACTAATAAATAAAAAAAATCAACCAATGTTCAATAGAGCAATATTTACAAGCCACAACCTTGCAACTATTATACACCCCATCATCATACTTTAAAAATTTATTTAAGTTTACTGAATTTTGAAGATTTACTTTCTAAGGTTCCAGAGTTATAATTATTGGGTGATTTGTATTAATCAACATTTAAAATGTTGGGCAATGGAATTTTTCAAGTCACTCTTTATGCTTTATCAAGATACTAGGAAAAATGAAACTCTAACAAATAACAAAAGTGATTCACCAACTAGATGGTTAACTATACACAATTATTTTTTGAGGTGTGTGCTTAGCCACACAATTATTTTTTGAAGTGCATGTATGGTCCACTATATTCTTTGTAGATTGTCTTTCCCTACTATGTTAAAATATGCAAATAACAAGATAGTCTACAATTTTGATTGGACTTTAGGTGGAACACAATGTGCCTAGTGTTTAAGCTACCTAAAACAAGTAAGCAATCATCATTGGGTCTTTTTTCCTTGTTCCCTAGATATAGTGATAATATTAAGTAAACATGTCTAGTTATATGGGAGATCTTGAGAGTCAACAATTTGTTGGTTGATTTGCAGTTTTCAATCTATTGGAATATTAAGACTTTTGTCATTCTCTCATGTTGGCAATAACATGATTAACAATGCACTTATTGTTCGAGGAAGTTCAATTGTACTTGTATTAATGTGCTAAGGTAGTTACATTTATGTTATGTTTGGGTGTATAGTATAGGAGACGCAATAAAAGGTAGTTAACATAGCCTTAACACATTAAATTAAATAATTAACTTAATAGCTTGTTTAATTTAAAATATTTATATTTTTAAATAGTATTTAAATTTATGTACAACACATTCACATTTTTCATGTAAATAAAGAAAAATAGAGGACCCCCAAACAACGTTCTATATTGTTGAGCCCAATCTAGGACCCCATGATTATTATCCATTTCAAAAAAAAATTATCCAAGCTTTCATTACATATCAGGTCAAAAACTAGAAGAAAGTATCCATCTTCATGGCAACAATCTAAAATCCTCATAAGATTATTATGCCTAAGCTAACAAATATTCATGACCTCTACAATGAACTATTGCTCACTCTAATGTGAATTATCTAAAACCCTCTTTACTATGTACCAAGCGTTTTGTTTGATAAAATTCCTTTGTAAACATGCCTAAATCCCCCTTTCTAAGCTCTCTCCTCATTAAAATCATTTGTAATTTTTGTAAGCTCTCTTGAAGCAACCTAATATTACAAGGTCTCTCGATTGGAAATGTGAAGTACCTCTCCACAAGACATATAGACTTCTTGTTCTAATTCTATTTGTGCCACACAAACTCCATAATCAAAAGAACTTCAAGTGGCAGCCCCGCTACTTTTTCATCGTGATTGCTAATGTAAATTTTATTTTCATATACATATATTTAAGCTTGCTTAGATTATTATAAATGGTATTTACTATGGTAAATGGCATATCCTATGAGAGACATATAACTCTCACCTATTCTTGGCAATTGGATGTACGTGTTCTCTTAGATGTATATGACACCTCTGTTAACCATTTATTCATCTTTTACCAATTAGGTCTAATCATTTATTTAGCATTTCACTTGTATGCCATTTATTTAGCATTTCACTTGTATGTGTAACTCTTTTCCATCTCTAGTCATTGGAGTTAGTCCTATTAGTTGTGTATGCCTCACTTCTATTTATAAATACTCCATTCATCACACATTTATAATGATGGAGAGCGAGTTTCCTTTATGTTTTATATGTATCTCTTGAATTGTTGATAATTCTTAAAGAAGGAATGTAGACTAAAGATATATGTGTGCACTCTCATTAGTGTAGTTTATATTTCAATAAAAAAGGATAAGAAGACAATTAGAACTAGTGCGATGGATTACAATTAAATGTAATAGAATATAAAGTACATAAATAACCTTATAAACACATAACCATCCATTACATCTATGCATTAGATAACATAGAATATCATCTTTTCATTATATATTTATTTAGAGTATATTAACATCAATACTTTAGTACATTCTCATCTCCTACTCGGGTATGTGCAGGATCATGGTGGGCCAAAAAGTGGCAATGATGAAAAAAACACGTCTTTCATCGACCCAAAAATGCCAAAATATTGTGTTGACTTTTTTAGGCTTGGGTGTCGGTACACACCACCAAAGCAAACACCAATCCTAGTTTTCCAAATCGGATATCTTATTTGTAAAAAGCATATATATACAAAATTTGTCGCTGTTTTAAAATCATTTGACAGTCAACAACCCGTGGGCGCACAGTGAGGAGGTTCTTCGAGTAGGGTGAAGCCACATAAGTGGTTTACACTTTTGTGGAGGAAGGAAATTTCAAAATTTCCTTCCTCTTCATAGCAAAGTGGTTCGGCCGAACCATATGGTTCGACCGAACCATTTGACTGGTTTGGCCGAACCAGTCCCTAACCTAATAAAAAAGTCATATTTAAGGTGGTTCGGTCGAACCTGGGTTCGGCCGAACCCCTTGAATATGACAAAACCAGAAAAAGTGCTTGCACTTTCTCACTTTCACTGTGAAATACCAGTCACTGTCCCTGCGCACGGCGAACAGAATCCGAACGACGACCCAACAAAATTTCTCACGGGCGAAAGCAAATTTCGGGTCCTCTCTTCAAACTTCATCATTTCAATTCGCATATCGACCACTATTGAGCACGAGGTATTTAAAATTCCATTTTTTTTGAGTTCAAAATGCATGTATTTGTTTAATTTCGAAACCCTATATGCAATTTTTTTAAAATTTGTTGAATTCAAATTGCACTTGTTTGATTGTTTGAAAGTTTTTAAAGCATTTTTAATATAGTATTTTGCTTCCCCGTTTTGCATAATCCAAGGGTTTGAGTAAGGAAAAACGAGTTTCCTCCGAAAGTTAGTGCAAAAAAACATTATAATAGCTCTCAACATAGTCTAAAAAATGGAGATAAATACATTCCTAAAGACTAGAAATGTAGGGTTAAGCTCACAAAATAATTTTAAAACTACAAATTTAGGGTCAAACTTGTAGATGAAAATGCAAATTTCATACATGTAGGAGTGAACCATGAAAGTCATAGCTTGATTTGTTAAGGTGTTATAATATTAAATCTTATAAAAAATCAAGAATCATATCATTGATTACGTACATTACAATAAAATATCTCCATATAACAAATGAAGCTAGTTCAATATCTTCATGTAGTGTGTACAAATTGAAATATAATTGACTAAAACTATAAGTTACTCTTATTGAACAATTTCCTCATGTAGTGTGTATAAATGGAACCATTGATTGAAAATATAAATCAAACCATCAAGAACAAAGACTTGATTGTGGCTTCATGCCCTCAATTAATATCATTTACAAAGTTTGGTCTTGGAAACCATAAAATTAACAATTACATTCTCTACCCTATTATTTGATGTATTATAATGCAATTTTCTATACTCCCAAGCAAATTCAATGGTCACAAGTTTGTAGAGACACTCTAGAAAAAGGTCTATCATGTGTTTAAAATACTATTCATATTGTAACACTAGAGATTCTAAGTAATATGAGAATGCCTGCATAATTTTATATAATGTATTTTCATCATCACTAATTATAGTAGACTAGTTTCTATCACTATTCAATTCATCTTCTTTCATTAGTCCATCATGACTTGATTATTCATCCTCCTTTATATTTAGAGAATAAGAACAATATATAGAACCACTACAAAATCTTCACACATATCACTAAAAGTTGATGTTTGGTATAAATGTATCCACATGCAAACAAGAGCCACCTTTGGACATTACTATTATCAAAAGGACAAACCTTATTAGAGAGTGCAAAAAGATGTGGGGCCAAAAAGTGGCCACCCCACCTTTTGGCCCCATCATATTAAGTATCAAGCATTAATGTTGAGGTACGCTATTCGAGGAAACTTGAATGATGAGTAAGTGAAGAGAGAGTGCGACTTTATTGTTCACAAAGTGGGAAGAAATAAAGGCAAAGGAAGTGGAAATGGGAAACATGTAGAGAATATGGCAAAAATGGTGGAAATCAAGGAAAGATTAAAAGGAAAAGAAAGAGGGAAAAGGGGAGGATAGAGGCAAAAGGAGGAAGAAGGTAGTGTAAATTATACATTTTTGAAGCTTGTGAAATTCAAGTATGTAAACCTTATTGTTTTTACTTGGTGATAATGAGGTATGATTTTTTATGAAGGTTCTTTTTAGTATTTTTATATGTAATGTAAGAGAAAAAGCTATTCTTGTATGAAATTCTAGAAATCATGTTAAAAAGCATTAGCTTGTAATTTCTACTATGTGAATGGAAATCTATTGCTCTACCTACGACATTTAGAAGCTTGTGTTGCATTCATGAAGCCAAACATAGTAGATATTTTTTTTACTTTATGTGTGTTATTGGAGATAGGGTTTTAGTATATAGAACCATACAATAAAATGGGGTAATTCCTTGTTTGAACTAAAAACCCTACTATTTTTTAGTGAAGGGATAGCTAGCTATAACATTTTGAATTTCACTTGTGAGTCTAAACACCCATATGGGTTATTGTTGCTTTGTCTTATGGATTATGGTAGTAAATTCTTAAGATGTATGTAAATCTAGAAGACCAATGTTGAATCTTTATTTGTTGATAGGCTAAATAGAGTTAGAACTAGTATGGATTCATTACATGTATGCCATTCAACATTCATGCACATCATATATATGTGAGAGAGATAGTGATAAAGAGAGATAGAGATAAAGGGAAATATAGATAGATAGAATAAGCACAAACCATTTGCTATGAATATGCACAAAATATTTATATATTGATCTTGATAAGGTCATAAAGACATACATAATACATCATGAAAATATCATATACAGTGACATGAGGCCAACATTGTCTCTTAGACTACAAAATATCACCAATATATATTCATGAAAATAGTTATGAATGTGTCATAAAGATATAAAAGTGTTTATGTATGTGTAGCAAATGCTATTAATGAAACATTTTGCCTCTCTTGGCTTGACTAGAAACTGAACTTCGATCCCTTGAATTAGTTATTATCTTGCATTGTGTTGATTGTGTGTGCCCCTAACAATTATGCAACTCAACCTACACACACAAACATATTATAAAATTAGTGATTATACCAAAATTTATAAATAAATAAAATATTGTTTTAAAATGATATTAAAATAATAAACACACTTACAACAAACTAATACTCAACATCATCAACAAAGGGTTGTCCTCAAAAGAGGATGCTTACAAAACAAAACCAAAACATGTGTGTGTATCCATATACACATATATATACATGTATGCATACACATATACATATACATACATGTATATACATATACATAAATATACATACACACATACATACATACATACATATGTGTGTGTATTTATGTATACGTATATATGTATATATATATATACACATATAGAAAATAAATGTATGTATATACATATATACATGCATATATACATATGTATGTATACATGAATGTGTCTACATATCTACATATACATATATACATATATACATATTTAGATACGTGCATGTGTATGTATACATATGTAGATATATTCACATATACATGAATATGTATGTATAGTTCATGAGTAATTTTTTTAATGAAAACCATGTTTAGGAATGAAAATATCCAATCCCTTATGCTTCTAAACTAAATTTTGCAATACTTATGGTTCTTTTGGCCTTATAGATTCTTGAATCATTTTATAATATAAAACCAAAATATAACCTACTTTGGCTCTAATAATTGTAAACCCTTTAGGAATTCTAAATTGTTGCATCTTGTCTTGATTTTCCCACCATTGTTATTCCTTTTGAAAATTTTACAAATTAGGCAAAGAATCCTTGCACTTATATAGAAGATCCTTATGTATGTTCTTAAAATTATTTAAGGTTAAATGACTTAATTTAAAATAAAGGCATATACGGATCTCTTGCAATTGTAACCTCTTTACTAGTGTTCAAACATATTTGATACCTTAATGGCATGACATAGATGATGTTGCTTGATATTTCTTTATCCATGGATACCCAAATAAAATATGAGATACATCTAAAGAAGAAAGAATATGACATAGAATAAGAACTTCCCTCATCTTTTAGACCAAAAAATTAAGGTAAAATAATGTATCCTATAGTTTCAATCAACATATCATTGGTCAATTTTAAATAAACCCTCAAATATGCATATGCTTGTTGATAAAATGATGATAAAACAAAAATTATTCAATGCATACATTTTATTGGTGAGTAAGATCAATAAACACACCCTTACATGGTTCATGATCCACACAAAACCAAATGACCATTATAATTATTTGGTAACATCTCACAATGTGAAGAAGGTGTCAAAAAAATTAGCATACCTAAATCGTAAATTGACTTGTCATAAAGTGGGTGGGTACCTTAGTGGTGGAGATTTGCATCCTAACTAGTTCATGGAAATTTCAACATGAGGAGAACTAATAGTAAAATAATAATATCTTTTGACAACATAGGCATCCAAGTACTCATTCCAAGATTGTTGAAGATACAACATTAATACATTAGGATTTCAATTAAATATCACACTTTCATATAAAAAAATCCCAATTGATCTATCTTTTGGTAGTGCATTTAGTTTGATATATTTTTCTTCCCCATACTTACAAGATTCCTTTATTATCAAAGCTTATTTACTCTAGTATGTTATCCTTGGTTCTCATATGAACTATATATATATAATTCAATCAAGATCCTCTTATCATTACAAATTTAAACTTAGCTTATTTTTTCTCCCAATTTCTTCTTAATGAACATATGGTCTTTCTTCCTCTATTAGCCTACTCATGCACCATCACCAACCATGAATGAATCTCCATGAAGCTAAATACCCATTTGTACTTGGTTGGTGTAAGTTGGGATTAGTGTTCCATTCACTTAAAATCTTATCTTTAATGTTTTTTTTTCCTAAATTCTTTCTAAAGGGCATAAATTACAGTCTAGAGCTTTGATTTTAATATTTTCTTAAAAATAAAAATATTAATGAGTTTGATGCATTAAGCTAAAAAATATCAATTTGGACACCATTAAAACCCTCGAGAGACTCTCGCAAAGTGAAAATGAGCTCCAAAATTTTATAGTGTGATATGTGAAAAAAAATGAAAAGGTAAGCAATGGGCTCAAGATATTATTATAATAAAATTAAATAAGGAGATCGTGATGATTATTGTACTAGGAGTTACATTGGGAAGAGTGGAGCATCTTTTCATAATAGATGAGACTTATTGTAGTTGACATCTTCATCATAAAGCACTAGTATTGGGAGTGGTTACTATCAAGGTTATGGGATTTAAGGTCCTATATCATTAGTTCGTTTATATTTTGTGTACATGTTCCAATGCATAGTGGGGCATGGGTTCTTTTCTTGTGGACCATGATTTTTTTCCACTCATTACATAAATTAATTGATCATTTCTTGTTTCCCTTGCTCTATATATAATTTAATGTATGACATAAGGTTTAAATAGTGTTATGTAGAAATAGCCAAAACATTAGACTAAAGAAGATTGAGTGGATTGGATTGTTAAAATCTTGTTATGAATATTAATAAAAGTTTCATATCTCTTTAGTAGTGGGATTTTTTGAAAGGGTTTCTCCATATAATTCTAGTGTTCATGAGGTTTGAATATTTATTTATTTTCTCCACTATTTCATTAATATTATTTGGTATATTGTATGTTTGATTAGACTTAAAGTGCCTCACCATTAGTTGATACTCCTACTATATATTTACCTTGTTTGCAATCGTTTAGTCCATGTCAATAGTTGATTTGCACCCTTAATAACTTGGTGGGAATATCAAGTATTTTTTATTAAATATAATCAATAATCATTGTAAAAGAAATTTTAAATCAAATATTAGTCTAGAATGATTATTTGAGTGCTAGATAAACCATTTAAATTTAACCTTCATAATATTAATCTAAATATGTAGTTTTACCAACAAAAGGAATGATATTTATGTCTATTACATGACAATTACAAAATCATGACTATAATTCTTTAAATTATACTCATAATCTAATTTAATACTCATAAGATATTAAATCATTGTTTTTCTCAAGAGACGTGTAATTAAATATCAAGAATATTCTTTAGTTTATTAGTCCACAAAATAATTTTAATATAGTCCATAACATTCAATTTTAAAATTCATAGAGTTGTTGGGATATTATCATATCACTAGCTATGGAAAAATTTAGGGAAGGGTGGGATATTACACTGCCCCCTATATTTGTGTGTTTTAGAGAAAATTAGCATGGAAGGTTTGCATTTCTCACAAATAAGAAAAAATCCTGAGAATAATGTACAATATTCTACTATATGTTTTCATATTGAGTTATGCCTTGCAAATTAAATGTGTATCTTTTCCTCTACAACATTCCATTTATACATAGAACTATGGATTAATGGTTTTATTATATTATGATTGAATTATGCCTCATGTTGGAAATTTCTCTATCTCTTCTTTGCTAAAATACTTTGGAACTAATAGGATTCAATTGTGGTTTATGACATAGGTCTATATTACCACAATGATGTATGTATAGGTGTACATTTTAACTTGGTTAGCTTTCCTGGCAAGTTCTTCATTACAACAATCACTCCACCTTGTCACTCAATCAAGCCCACTAGAGAAAATGCTTCCTCTAAAAAAACATAACATTAAGTACCAAAACATGATTCAAGTACCAACACATTCAAGTACCAAAACATTAAGTATGATGATTGGGATGAGAGGATCAACTTGGGGAGGATTATTATAACATCATTAGTTGGAACTTTTTAGTTTCATCTCTTTGTATTCCGTGTTGTTTTTAATATTTTTAATTAGAGTGCAGATGATGTTAATATACATTTAATGATGCATTTTTGATGTGCTATAATTTTTGATGTTCTCAAGGCTATATAATTGAAGT
>VDFB02071300.1:0-10240 GCA_007258455.2 Sequoia sempervirens
CTCACCACTCTATTGAAGAAGGATTATTTTCATTGGAATGAGTCTTTCGATACAAAATTTGAGATATTTAAGGAGGCTATGTGTACAACTCTAGTGCTTGCCACTCCTGAATTCACCAAGGAATTCATTGTGGAATGTGATGCTTCTAGAAATGGGATAGGAGCAATGCTCATGCAAGAAGGTTGACCAATTTCTTTTGAGAGTCATCAATTAAAAGGTAAGAATCAACTAAAACCTATTTATGAGAAGGAAATGCTAGCAATACTCCATGCAGTGAAACAATGGCGGCCTTATCTATTGGGTAGACATTTCAAGGTTAAGACATATCATGATAGCCTAAAATATTTTTTGGAACAACGACTATCTTCTGAAGAGCAACAAAAATGGGTCACTAAGATGTTAGGATATGACTTTGAGATTGTATATAAGAAAGGGAAAGATAATATTATCATAGATGCACTTTTAAGGAAGGATGAGAAAGATGAAGCCTTATTGTGTTCCCTTTCAATATTACAAGCAAATTGGGTGGAGGAAGCCAAAGCACAGTGGAAAAATGATGTTGCGACAAGTAATCTAATCCAACAATTAAAAAGTGATTGTAGTAGTTCAAATAAGTTTTGTCGGAAGGGAGATACTCTTTGGTATAAAGAGAATTTTTATCTACAAAATTCCACTCTTAAACACAAGATTCTCCATGAGTTGCATGGAGTCTCAATGGAGTGTTCATTGAGTTTTTGAAGACATATCATCGAGTCAAGCAAGATTTCTTTTGGGAGGGGCTAAAGGGTGATGTTCAAAAATTTGTGGCTGAATGTTTGGTGTGTCAAAGGCATAAAGGGGAGACAATTAAGACACTAGGTCTCTTGCAACCCTTATCTATTCCTAGCCAGCATTGGGAAGAGGTATCCATGGACTTCATCACAGGGCTTCCCAAATCTAAAGGTCATAATGTCATCATGGTAGTAGTTGACCACCTCATTAAATATGCACATTTCATTGCATTATCACATCCTTTTATAGCAAGTGTAGTGGAAAAATATTTTTTGGAGAATATCCAAAAGTTACATGGTACACCTAAGGTTATTGTTAGTGATCATGATCCTATCTTCACTAGTCACTTTTGGAAAGATTTATTCTCATGTTTGGGTACTCAATTGGCTCATAGCTCTTCATACCACCCTCAATAAGATGGGAAAACTGAGGTTGTTAATAAGTGTTTGGAAGGATATCTACATTGTTTCACTTCAAAGAAATAGTCTCAATGGGTAGATTGGCTACCACTTGCAAAATGGTGGTATAACACTTCTTTTCATAGCTCATCAAAAATGTCTCCACTTTTGTCACTTTATGGATATCATCCTCCTTCCATCACATCATCAATAAAGGTTTCACCAAGAGTTTAGGCAATAGAAGACCACTTGCTTCATCAACAGCAAGTACTTTCAGGACTCAAGGAGAATTTAGCCATGACACAAAATCGAATGAAATGACAAGTAAACCAACATCGTAGTGAAATAAGTTTTTAAGTTGGGGATTGGGTCTTCTTGAGATTGCAGCCTTATAAGAAAATCTCACTAAAGCAACAACAAAAATAATAATAAGTTGTCTCCAAGGCATTATGGTCCATACCAAATTATGCAAAAGATCGGTAGTGTTGCCTACAAGTTAGAGTTGCCACCAAAAACAAAGATACATCCAGGTTTTCATGTTTCTTGTTTGAAGAAGGTAATTGGGAAAAATATTCCCACTCAAACAACACTACTAGAGCTCGATGAAGAAGGAAGAATCATTTTGGAACGAGTGAATTTGTCAAACACACACAAAGAAACTAAGGAATAGAACTCTCATTGAGTATCTCATCCAATGGAAGAATTTACCAGTTGAAGATGCCACATGGGAGGACAAGGAGTTCATTCAAAAGAATCCAAACTTGATTAGCATTGAGGACACTTCTTCTTTGAAGAAGGGGGGCATGCTACTCCCTTAATATTAGTGTACTTCAGGTTATGAATAGTTAGCTTGTGGCTATCTTAACTCTCTATTAAGTCATATTATCATTAGTATATTGTTATTTAGTTGTTTAGGTTGGCCTAAGAATTATATAGGCATGTCTAAGTCAGACTAGGTGATATCCTAGGCATAAATAGGTATATATAGGAGGTTGTGAGTCTTATTTCATCATCAAGTTGTGAAGTGTGTTCCCAATAGAGATATTTGGAGGTTTTCCCCCTTGAAGTGGCTTGTTATTCTCGGTTATTATCAAGTATTTTCAACATATTTCATATCATATTCTTCTATTGTGCAAGTTCTTTCATAATGAGATATAATGAGACTCTTGTGGATCACCTAATTTATGAACCCTATGATGATAATGAGAGTCTTGTGGATCATGTAGTGTATGAACCCTATGATGATAATGAGATTATTGTGGATCACCCAGTGTATGAACCATATGATGACCAAACCTTATATTATATTTCCTTAAGATTATATTGTTATGGGTACCATACACTCATCTCTTGAGACCTTATCATGCAAAGTGATAATCATATTTGTAATTCTTATTAATATACCTTGTACCCTCATTTCATGAATTTGGATTCACATCATGTTATTATAATATATAAGATAGTTCCATTAACAAGGGTGGAATCTATCATGGAGAAATATTAACCTAAGATGATTCTTAATCCCCTATATAATTATTTACCTTATAATAAGGTTGGAAATAAAGGTAGTCTATAGGTTATTATTTATTATTGTTGAATTAGTGATTTTGTGATCAATTCTTATATATTGAATGTTTCTCTAATTTGTTATCATTAGTTTGCACCATGGTGAATGTAGGTCCTTTATTAACTATAGTAATCTATTATCTCAAATATGTAACCTAGTAAATGATGTCATTTGTAGTCACTCATACTTTGAATCCTTGATTTAGAAATGATAGAGTCCTTGATTTTGGAAAATGTTATTATGTATGCCTTGTAACTGTATCTTGCAAAAGAGAAATTGATAATGGATCGAGTAGGAGAAGGCAGGAAGAAGAGTGTGGGAGGAAGTTCAAATTTCTCTAGTGAAGGTGATATAGATTTGTTGATGTTGGGGGATCCTATGGGTTTTGTGGGCTTGGTTTTCCAATCTGCTACTACTCTGGTGGCGTGTGAGGAGGTTTTCTAGTCTGTCATGTTGATGGTCTATTGCGTTGATGGTTTCTGCCAAGTTGATGATTTGTTGGCATTTTGGGCTCCTTTGGCTTATGTGGGCTTGGTTTTCCAATCTACTATTGCTCTGGTGGCATGTGAGGAGGTTGTCTAGTTTGTTGTGATGATGGTCTTCCACACTGATGGTCTCTATTGCATTGATGGTCTCTGTCGTGTTGATGGATTTTTGGGCTTTGGCATCTTTGTTCTCTCTTTGGGTTACTATGACTTGTGTTTGTTGTAGACTCTCTTTTGCTACCTCATGTTTTTACATTGTTCCCTAATTTTTCCCCTTTTTTTGGTTCCTATTTTGGAATGAGCACTATGGTTTTATTGAAGATATTCATGTGCTTTTGGGAAGAGGCTATTTTTCCTATGTTTTGGATCCCCACCTAGTTTGTCATGTTTTTTTTGTTAGTTGGTTTGGTTCTTCATTTCTACAAATTTATCTTTGTTGGAGGGTGCTCTTGAGTACCTTTTTGGTCTTTTTTTCTATCTTCTTCATGTGGTTTTCCTTGGAAGCTTTGTTTTATAAGAAAGGTAGTTTGATTCCCTATCGGTTTGAGATGCTTTTGCATGTTGGGGTTGTCTCCTTTCTATTGATTGAGCTATACCCAATGCTTCTTTTGAAGGCTCAGCTATTTATTTTTTTGGTTGATTGTTGGGTTACTTTCCCAATCTTGCTTCATGTTCCAAGAGCTTATGACATGCCTAAGGATATTGTGTTATCCCTTTCTTTTGAAGATATTTTCTATTGGTTTCTACAGTATGGGTCTTCTCTAGAGGTGGAGATTGCTCCTATTGAGGGGGTGCCCTCTCCTATTAAGGTGGAGTTGGATGTTGTAAGTGTGGTTGAAAGTTATCTTCTCTCCTATTGGTTTCTATTAAGGTGGAGCTTGTGGTAGTAGGAGAGTGGTGGCTTTGGAAGCAAGGGTCCTCATACTATCATCTCCTTTAGAGGGGAGCTCTCTCCTATAGAGGCAAAGCTTTAGATGGCTATCTGAGTGGATTGATGCTACAAGGATGTTGATGTTTCTCAGTGTTCAACCATGTTCTCTTACCCCTTCATTAATGAGAGAGGTTTGTTTATGTTGGAAGCTCTGGATAACAAGGGTGTGTGGGTTTTCTACACCAATTAGTTGGTTGTCTTCCTTGGCACAATATTGAGTTTTTTGAGCATCTGGTTAGTTGTAGCCTGGTTGATGCAAGCTATTATTTCAATCAATTAGGGTTCTAGTTCCCTAAGACAACCTGGTTGTAAGGGTTAAAGGTACCTTCAAAACCTTCTTGATTATTGCAGCCCAAGTTCTATTACTTGTTTTAGATGGTTTTTGTTGTTTAGGTTGTTGTTTATTTACTGATTATTTCTATTTCAGTTTTCTTTGTCTAGATAGGGTTTCAGGTCCCTTCAAAACTTGTTTGTAATGGGTTTTAGGTCCCATCGAAACCCATTTTCCACTAATCAAAAAATATATCTTGCAAAAGTTTATATATTTGTTTTATAACCTAATTCTATGACATGATTATTCTCATTCCATGACCTGTCAAGGGTGCATACTCCTCTTGACCTATAGATTTCTCTTCAACTTGATCTTTTTCTTGCTTGTTTGTGAATTTTTTTATTGTGACTTAAAAATTCTTATCTTACCTTGAGAATTAAATATTTTATGACGAGTTAAGGATTCTAGAACATATAAGGTTTAGGTTTTAAATTTAGATCAAGTTTCAATAGGATGGAATATGAAAATCTAGTTCATTTATGAGAATAGGAAGAATTAAATATCTTGCTAGTTGGTGGGGTAAATTAAATTACTATTGGGATTATTTTTTAGAATCCAAAGTTCTTTAATTTTACTTGTAGTCTTGTTAAGATGGTTACATTGATACAAGATTTAAATTTTATGGAATAGTATTTAGCATGGTTAATTATAGGATTAAGGAATCATGTGAAACCTTAGTTTATTGAGAAGAAATATATATAGGATTGGATTTACATTAGATAATGTTACTTGAGTTATGATTGATAAGCTTTATAAAGGGATTATCACATTCTTGAACCACTTTGAAGATGAACAGAAAGATGATGAATGAGTTATTAATTTATTTATATAATTGGTAAGAGACAATCGATTCATTTGTAATTTCTACTTTTATACTATTAAGATACATTGATTCATTAACTATCTTATTGTCAAACATATAATTTAAGTTAAAAAGGATTAATCATGTTCTTTATTGTTAGTATTTTGTTACTCTTAGATATTTTTTCTACTATATATGGAGTTTTTAATTTGGATTGAACTGGAAGACAATTATGGTAATCATATGGATTTATGTTTTAATTCTCTCAACCCTTGATATTCAAAGTTTAGCATAAGATTTTTTTATAAAAAAAGTAGCATGGCTGAATTTATAATTGAAGGATTGATAGAAGAATTTTTTTGACATATAGCATTGTTATTTTGAGTTTCAAAAGTATTAATGACATAACATGGAGAAGTAGAATTGAATTCAATAATGTTAATATTTATTTTACTCATGAACATCAACAAATGCTTTCATAATTTTGAATTGAATTGAGCTATTAATTATTGAATTTAATAACGATTTATTTAATGTCATTTAGGAGTTAAATTGGTTATTAATTGTCTAACCTAATGTAGGACTAGATGTGATTCCTTGTGATTATATTATTTCCAAAAAACAATTAAACCTATTTAGTAGTTGAACCTCTTGACCTCAAATGATGTGCATTACTAATGTGTTTAGGATTCTTGCAGATTAGCATTTCATACTACAAATTAATGTTATTATAGTCTTGGTTATCCTTTTAATAGTCTATGAATTTTTTTTTATATTTGTAAGATATCATTCTTGGTCAAGTTAATATCATCATGATAATATAGATTCCTCAACACCAATTAAATCATGTAGTTTAATATCTAATTTTAAACAATCCTATATCTGTGCTTGGTAATAATCCTTATCTCAAAATTGTGTTATATCTTATTATAGTGTGGATCAGTGTTGGTAGATTATAATTAAAATTGATGTCAAGACATTATTTGAACCTAGTGGTTATACCCTATTGTTGGCCAACCAAGTATGTGATGGTTCAAGCTCAAGTTGGTCAACTATGAAGCCTCTAATTTCATTACATAGGCAAGGCCATCATGGATGAGCCCTCAAGGGGTCTAGCTCTTAGGTCATGTCCTATAACTATAATTTTTTTATCGAATATTTTATCTTGATGGAAAAACTAATGGAGTATCTAGTTTTATAGGTTTCTTGTGGGTATAGGTTATTGGAACCCATTGGGTTGCTAATCACACTATGAGATGAAATAAATGAGAAGATGGTAAGATATGGTAATCTATATTATTTGATTAGGTTAGTAGAAATTACATAACGATGGCTTGTAGATAAACAATTAGAATAGTACTTACTAAAATTGGTGGTAAAGCTATCCCTATCAAACAACACCCAAAGCTCCACATTTTGTTGGAGAGATTCATAATTAATTGGCTTTGATTGCTTCCTAGGGCCTCCCATTATATCTTCCTCTGAAATGCAGCCCATCTGACATGCTACAAGAAATCTTCTCTAAAACCCTTATCACCCTCATTCAAATTGACATAATAGCAATTTCTTCAACAACTAGGTTATAAGAACTTGCCTCATACATTGCTAAAAATAGTTTTTTATTCTCAATAGAAATGATTAAAAGGAACAAAAAATTTAAGTAATCTCAAACACTGAGATTTACCATATCAATATGGCCCATGAAAAGAATATTAAAATGTGGAGCTCTTATGAGGGGGCATAAGGAGCTATCAATCTACACGTAGGAGAGGACTAACACCCCATAGTATAAAAAAAAAATCTAGCATGAAAAACATAGAAATTAAAATGAACCTTTTCCAAAAAAATCATTTCCCTACTAGCCTTTAACAATGTACTCATATCGTGCTTGAGATTGGTTAAATGCATAATAATTCCCATCATCATTATCATATTCATCCTCAAATAATGAAAAGAAATATCATATAAGTCCTCCCCCATTGATATCATAATTACATTTATCCCCAATCCTTTCTTTTGAAAGGATACCTTTAATATGATAAAAAAATATTATTAGAATTCTAGAAATTCCATTGTTGATAGTTCAAAGCTTCATTAGTCATTGCATCAATAACATAATTTCCTTCTTTGTAGGTATGCACAATCTTGGATTGAAGAAAGCTCCTTAAGATCAATTTTCAATCCTCCATAATATCACAGATCTCCGGCCACAACCCATCCACCTTTCCACTCAAAATGTCGATTATAAATTTAGAGCCTCCTTCAACAATCACTCTAGGAAACCCCAACTATTTCATTCTTTCTTATTCCCCACCAAGCATTCATTGCTTTAACAAAATTGTTGCTAGTAATACCAAGGTTTTTAGCATATCCCTTAATCATCAACCCCTAATGAACCCTTATCAATCCCCTTGCACCAACCAACCCTGGATTCCCTTTAGAGCAACCATCAAAGTTACATTCGATCCATCCAATATCAGGGAGTAACCAAGAAGTGTTTCTCCTTGTGAATTTGGTTATCCAATTGATTTTTTTCAAATCCCGTTTTATCCCCCACTTCTATTTTATCCTGAGCTCCTTATAGGAAGGAATTTTTTTAGAATATCCATCAACTCCAACATTTACATTCTCCTAAATTTTTTGTTTTATGGTCAGAAATACTTCAATGTTGTTTCTTATTTTATCTCTAAAAATTATATTATTGCATTCCTTCCACAAACCCCAAGAAACAAAAGGGGGGATTTGTCTCCATAGATCTATTATAATATTGTGGGAGAAGGGGAAACATAACCAACTTCGAAAAAACTACTTCATAGTATTAAGAAAATCACAATCAATCTGAAGTAAGGAAAGAACCTGAGACCAAACTTCATAAGCATAAGAGCAATGAAAAAGTAGGTGATCAATATATTTTGAGTTATTCAGATAAAGGCTACATCTATTCACAAAATAAAAGCATCTTATATTGATATTATCAATCATCAATATGTTTTTGTGAATAGAAATCCACCAAAAATAGTTAACATTAGGTATAAGTTTAGGATTCCAAACTTTTCTCCAATCTAAATCAGTATGAGCAATGAGAGGCCTTTCTAATAAATTAAGTAGACTTAACTGAAAGATTACCCGAAGAGTGAAAAGAGCACAACCATTCATCCTCCTTATTCTTGGAAAAAATAGACACTCCAATAATCTAATACAAGTTTTGAATGTCCATCTCCCAATATTGTTGTATTCCACTTCTTATTTGCCTTCCTCCATAGAGTTATTCATGAAACTTTTTTCAATTAGGCCTATCCCCATCCCACATGATGTATTCATGAAGTTGGCTACCATAGGGCCTTAGCAATATTTGTTTTATATGCTTAAGGCCATTAATATTGGATAAAGGTGAGCCATTGGTCCAAACATCATCCATGAAAGCTATTTTCCTACCATTTATCACTCTTCTTATAGCCCCCTACATTAATATATTTCCAATTCTCAGGATATTATTCCAAAATAACCGAACCATTTGGAAGGTCATTAGCATAAAGGAAGCACCCCTTATCCTGATTATTGAGATACTTAGCTATTAGAATTTTTTAACCTAGTCTTTGTCACCTTGAAAGAATTGCCAATCTATCTTAGAAAAGAGAGCCTTATTAAAAAGATTTAACTTTCTTAACCCAAGACCCCCAAACTATTTAGGAACGCATACTTTATCCCAGCCAATAAGAGCAATCTGAGAATGCTCTTTAGTCCCTATCTAGATAAATTTTCTTTGGATCTGCTCAATTTTATTAGCTATGACAGTAGGGATTTTAAGCAAGGAAAGGTAGCAAACAAGAATATTTTGTAAAGAATCCTTTAATAACTGAAACTTACCATCTTGACTTATAATTTTTCCTTTCCACCCTGCCAAATTCTTTTAAAACCTATCAATGATATGATTCTAATAAGAATTTCTTGGGTTCTTAACAATTAGAGGGAGACAAAGATATGTAGCTGAAAGAGTAGCAGATTGACACCAAATAATCCTCATAACTCTTTCTTTAATCCATTGATCAATATTAAAGAAGTAAATATTACTTTTATTATAATTTATAAATTGACCAAATTCCTTATCATAATTTTCTAGAATAGATTCCCAATTCTGGGATTCTATAACACACACAATACCAAATAGGATAGTATCATCCACAAACTGTTGGTGAAACTTAGGAGGAATTGAAGAAGAAGCTTTAATCCCCTTAATAACCATTTGATTTAGCAATTTTTTAATGTTCTTCCCAAGGAATTTAGCCACAATGATGAAGAGGTAAGGAGAAAGAGGATCGCCTTGTCTTAAACATTTTCCCCAAGAAAAGAAGCCCCTAGGCACTCCATTAACCAAGAAAAAATAGTTGGGGGTAATAACACAAGTTGTAATCAACTTTATAAACTTCCCTTTAAACCCAATTTTGTGTAGAACAACCAAAAGAAAAGGCCAGAAAACCCTACCATAAGCTTTCGAGATACCCAACTTTAGAACCATCCCCAATATTTTACTTGACTCCATAGAGTGAATAATTCCATGGGTAGTTAGAAAAACATCCAAAATGTGTCTCCCTTTAACAAATCCTTTTTATTTTTTGGCTATCATTTTGTTAAGAACATATTTTAGCCTATTACCTATAAGCTTAGAGAAGATTTTGTACACTATATTGCATATGCTTATGGGACAAAAGTCCTGCATAGTGGGAATATTTTCTTTTTTAGGGATAAGAGCTATAAAAGTAGAGATGATATTTTTCAACAACTACCCATAACAAAATAAATATATAGCAGCATTGAGGAGATCAAAATACACAAGATCCTAGAAATCTTGAAAAAAATCTGGAGGAAAACCATCCAACCTAGGAGCTTTGCAAGCCCCAAAGGAAAAATCAAAATTTTTAACTTCCTAGAGAGAAAAAGGTTTCAACAAGTCTTTG
>VDFB02071301.1:0-21318 GCA_007258455.2 Sequoia sempervirens
CAAGCTCTCCAAGGTTCTGCAAAATATGGGTCTTCTGCATACAAGTTCTTCAATTCTTCAAAGCCTAATACCTCCACTCTCATCTCTGTCAGTAAATTCCTTCTCCTACTTAAAGCATCAAAAAATCTATTTGACTTTCCACTCCTATGCTTCAAAACAAAAGTATAACTCTACAAGAATTCTACCTATCTCATGTGTCTCTAATTCAACTTACCCTGACTATTCAAATATTGCAATGCTTGATGATCCGTATACAACACAAACTCCTTAGGCAACAAATAATGTCTCCACTTCTTCAAGGCTTGAACTATAGCATAAAATTCTTTATCATACACTGAATATCTTCTCCTAGCATCATTCAACTTATCATTGAAATAAGCTACAGGTCTCCCTTCTTGACTCAATATTTCTCCAATTGCATTTCCACTTGCATCACAGTCTACTTAAAATACCTTATTGAAATCTGGTAAATCCAACACAGGCTGCTCAATCACCTTTTGCTTCAACAATTCAAAAATTCAGTCTGCTCCAGATGTCCATCTAAAATCCTTCCTATCCTCTCTCATTGTTTCTGTCATAGGGCTGCAAATAGAACTGAAATTCCTAATGAACTTCCGATAGAAACTAGCCAATCCATGAAATGATCTTACCTCTCCAATTCTATCAAGTGTAGGCCACTCAACAATTAATCTCACCTTCTCAGGATCCATCTTCAATCCATCCACAGATATCACAAATCCTAGATATACCAACTCTTCCTTCATGAAACTACACTTCTTGATGTTTATCAACAACTGCTCTTCTCTCAACCTCTGCAAATTTTTTTTAATATGCAACAAATGTTATTCTCTAGTCTTACTAAAAATCAAGATGCCATCCAACTACAAATCACAAACTTACCCAATAATTTCTTCAATACCTCATTCATCAACCTCATAAAAGTACTCAGTGCATTTGTTAGTCCAAAAGGCATCACCAACCACTCATACAATCCTTCATTTGTCTTGAATGTTGATTTCCACTCATCCCCTTCTTTGATCCTAATCTGATGATATCCACTCTTCAAATCTATCTTTGTAAAGTTCTTAGCTCCACTCAAACAATCCATAATGTCATCCATCCAGGGCAAAGGAAATCTATACTTCACTGTGATCTTGTTTATATCTCTAGAATATGTACACATTCTCCATTCTCCATCCTTCTTAGGTACTAACACAACAGGTACTGCACATGGACTTAAGATTTCTCTTATCAAACCCTTCCTCAGAAATTCTTGCACTTATCTATTCAACTCCTCATTCTCTGTCAGTGTCATCTGGTGTGCTTCTTTATTAGGAAAACTGGCTCTAGGAATCAGATCCATACAATGACTAATACTCCTTACAAGTGGCAATCCATCAGGTACATTATCTAAAATGATCTCATACTCTGTCAGTATTTCCTTTATCTCTTATGAGGGTTCTTCTACATGCTTCAAGTCTTTAGCCTTCTTAGGCACCAAGGTAGAACACACATTATCATGTCTCAATCCATCAAGGAATATCTTTCCATCAACTAGACAAACCCTATCATTTGTACAAACTTCAACTATCGAAACATCTTCCAATGGTTACAAAATATACTTCATCCCATTAGCAAGCATGGTGTATATATTCTTCTTTCCATCTTGAATAGATTGTCTATCATACTACCATGGCCTTCCCAAAAAAACATGACATATATCCATAGGAATGATATCACACAAAACTTCATCATGGTAATTTCCTATCTTTAATTTCACCAAACATTGTTCACTTACCAGAATCTTATGCTCATCTTGAATCCAAGCAATCTGATAGGGGCTTGGGTGTTTCAACCTTTCCAACTTTAGTTTAGTCACCATCTCTTTAGAAACCAAGTTCTCAGAACTCCCACTGTCAATAATCACTTTGCAACATTTTCCAGCTACCTTGCATCTGGTCCGAAACAAATTCTTTCTTTGCAATGGTTCTTTCTCCAACTCACTTTGACACAATACTCTTCTATTCACCAACATTTCTCCATCTTCCAGTTTATTAGATGATCCAGCATGATCCTCCTCAACAAAATTTGTTCTTCTATTGTTCTATGTCTTCCTACTTGTCTCTCCCTGATTGCATTTAAATGCTCTATGTCCTTCTCCACCACATTTATAACAAGTTCCCTTGAATATCCTTTTATCTTGTCCTCTATCATCTCTTCTATAGCCTTCATTTCGATAACCTCCATAACCTCCTCTTCTATAAGAGTTACCATCACCTCTTTGGTATGAATTGTCATTCTTACTGACCTCCTTATCCTTATTCTGATCTGGAAAAGATCCTCTTCCTCCTCCAGTAAAATTTTTTCCTCTTTGAAATCTTCTACCTCTTCCTCTATGTCTCTGCTCATGTCTTTTATTCAACTTCTCCTCTACCTTTAGGGCACACTGATATGCCTCTTCCACACTCACCAACTTGATCAAACTAATCTCATCCTGTATAGATGACCTCAAACCATTCACATATCTGGCTACTTGCTCAATCTCATCCTCCGAATGTCCAAATCTAATATTCAACTTATAGAACTCCTCAATATATTTTGTCACACTTGATTTTTTCTGCTTCAAATTTTGCAACTTCTTGAACAAGCTAATTTGATAATCTATAGGCATAAACTTTGTCTTCAACTTATTCACCATCTGATCCCATGATTTTATCTTATCCTTTCCTCTTCTTTTCCTATCTATTTGCAGATGTTCCCACCAAAGGGATGCATGTCCTCTCAACTTTGTACAAGAAAACTTCACCTTCTTATATTTAGTGGTTCCTTCAAATTCAAAATACTTTTCCATCTCTATTGTCCAATCTAACAATACATATGAATCCAACTTACCATTATAATCTAGTGGATTGAAATGGGGTCTTGTATTTACTTTAGTTAGGGCTCTTATGAACCTCTATTCTCCATTATCAAGGCCAAGTTGCTCTTCTCCTCCTCTTTCTTCCTGTACTTCTACTTCTTCATCACTCACATCATCAACTGGTTGACCTCTCCTCTGGGCCGTTTCAACTGAATCTAATCTGGCAGCAATTCCTCTTAATATCTCCATCATAGCTGGGTTTGCATTTCCACGCACTCCATTTCTACCATTTCTTCTTCCTGCCATCTTTACACAAGTCCTTTGTAGCTTTAGGTCAGATCCTCAATCCCCCACCCCACAAAAAATCTTCAACGGGACTTCACAAACTCTAACGATCTCACAAGGAACGAATCTCACTTTGATACCAATTTGGCACAGCCACTGTAGGAGGGTCCTTAGAGAGAAAAATTTGGACTGTGCAACAAGAGTAACACAACGAAAGCAACACATAATACGGAGGCAAATGCAGATGCAAATATTCTCATTAACAAAAATCTCAGTTACATTCGGCCGGCAACATCCGAGCTTACAGATTTGGCTCACAGGCTTGATAAAACATGCTCAACACTCTAACATGCTCCTATATGCGAGTTGAAGATTAAAATAAAATTTATATTCTATCAATCTAAATTCTCTACCATTATAATGATCTATTACAAGATTTATAGCATATCTGTAGGTCTAGAAACATCTGTGTCAGCCAAAGATCATCACATTCTCCAAGGAAAGAAAATGTAACGTGCGCATGAATAGGTCGGCCTCAAATTTGAATTATTCTTCATCAGGTGCATAAGATGAAGTGTCGACCTATAATGCAAGTTGGGAACACTCCACAGAACAATAAAAATCACACCTTTAAGATCCGCAAGTCACGGGGATGATCCGTAACGATCGAACTGGCCGAAAAGTTTGAAATTATTTTGGTGTAAGTTCAAGAAACTGCCATGAAATCCGGAGTCGATAACTTAAAGAAAAAAGATCCAATCATGCTCAAATTTTGGAACTAGGAAAATGAACATTTCCATGATGTACACAAAGATCCACAGGGTCTAGTGAGCAAAGATGAAAAATCCACCAGCATGAACTGAGCAAGAACAAAACAAGAACAAAACTGAAAGAAAATATTTTTGGTTGATGCAAGATTGCCAAGAACCAAGGATGATCCTGCATCATCAATTTTCTCTCCCTGTATTCAACAAATGATTGTAGGTCACCATGTGGGGAATTTTGAAATGAAATTCAAATTGGTGTTGAAATGAAACATTTTGAAATGTAATTGCATTTGAGTTGAATTCTTGTTGCTCCCTTGTGCTATAAAAGGGATTTCATGGCTCATTGCAAGAGGTTCTAGTTCTAAAATTTTGAGTCTTGTATACAGTCTAGGTAGAAATTAGGTGTAGAAAGGATGCCAATGAATAGAACAGTTGGATTGTCTTGGTTTTGAATCATATATGTAATGATCTTAAAGTAAATTTCTGCAAATTATGAATGAAATATCAATGGTATCTTCGTTTATCATCAAATGCTTATTTGAATGTGTGTCCTTATTTCTGCTTTAACTCAAAGAGTTGATTAGATGCTTAAATAAGGTCATAGATTTGTGAGAATTTGCAAAGGATCTGATAAGAAGTCATGTTTTAGGAATTGTGAGTTTTCATGATGTAAGGAATTGTGAAAATAGTCCATTATTATCAGAGTAAAGAATTTGTGTATTACTAGTTATTAAATGGTTGACTCCATTGCCCAATTGATGAAACACTGGTCTATTTGCTAAAGATATTTACAATTGAAATATGTTGATGGTTTACCTGATCATGGACTTAGGATCATAGCATAATTCATTTAAAAAAAATTAACCACGACGCATGTACTTGAAGTACTTTCTTGTTCCTAGTAAATAAATTATTATTTTCTCAAAGATCAACCAATCTTTTAGTAGATTATGTTTATTTACCCTTCATAGGAACCAATTTGTGTGTTGATGTGTTCTTTACCAAATAGATCCAAATGAACACAATTAGGAACACCATCCTAGGTCTTATAGATCCTAAAGTGAAGGATTAAAGTCATTAAAGCCCTTTACTCATTAAGTTGGTCGTTCATCTTAGGGATTCTTGATTATAGGAGCTAGCTACTCTTTAGAGAATTCTAAGGGTGTGCTGGAAAAACACCAATAGAATGGAGACTCTGTTGGGGATAATTACCATTCTCCAAACGTAGATCTTTATATCACAGAGTCAAATGATGAGGTAATTATGAACATCTTGTTTAGATATTGATAAATTCTTGAACCTCGTAGAAAATTTGATTGCAGCAAAGTTTGAAGGATCTGAAAGTGACTCTGATGTGGAAGTCAGCCCAGAACATGTTCTATTTTTAAGAAACTTCATCTCATTTGAAGTTTAATCCTCCATGACAGGAGGTGGCAACTCTAACTAAAGAACCTAATAAAGCATACATCAAAGTTACAGATCTGCAAATTTAAAGACAAAGGATAGGCAACTGCTGCAAAATTCCAAGTATTCTCGTAGAATTAAAAAAAATGGATCATGTTTGTAAGAAAATTATGATAAATTTTCTATGCTCGGGATGTAAATGATTCCCTATTAAGTGAATTACCACTAGGTCAGGGAATAATGGTGGTAATTTAGCATGCCTTTGAATGTGAATTGAAATTAGTCCATTATCATAAATAAGCATGTTGTATTGTAAGATCTTTAGCAAAATTCATAGGAGATGTGCATTGTAAAGGCTTAGGGTCATAATTGTTGAAAGGAACTTTTGTAGCATTATATAATTGCAAAGCAAAATTTATAATCCTCTTTCAAGGAGTGAGGATGCATAGTCAAGCTGCACATTCTAGTGTAGACATGAGTGTAACCATGCATGATGGACAACCTTTGTTGGGTCAAAGGAATTTCAGTATTGAGAGATACAAAGCTATTTATTTTGATAACATTTTTGGTTACCCCAATGTTGTACCACCTAAGATCAAAGATAAGATACCAAAGTTCAATGGTGCAAAAGTTGAATCAGCAAGCAAACATATGCAAGAGTTTGTTGATATGATGGGAGATTATGAATTGGACTTTGAAGATGTTGTCATGAAATTATTTGTTTAGTCCTTAAGACGGGATGCAAGAGATTGGCACTTTTATTTTCCAAATATCTCCATACATTCATGAGAGGAGTTTAAAGTAATGTTCATGGAATAGTTTGGAGAAAGGATTGATTCAATCCTAATTAGACAAAAATTCATGAGTATGAAAAAGGAAGAGGATGAGTTGGTTCCTTCCTTTAATCTCATATTCTCAAAGATTATAAGAGAGATCCTTGCAAGCATAAGACCAAATGATGTTGAATGTTTGGTGGTGTACTTGGGTGCATTTGACAAAAATATGAGTTACCTCCTAAGGGACAAAGAGCCTATTACATTGCATCAAGCATACCAAATTTCCATAGACATTGAAAACAATTTGAAGTATTCAATGATGAAGGGATATGTAGCCACTAATGCTGGTAATCTTAATACCTTTCATTCCAATGAAATTGGTAAGCCAATTAATAAAAATTTATGCCAAGATGACAAGGATTCTATTGTTCTCGTCTCTCCATCACCACAATGTGAAAATCATTGTAAGACTCAAGTGAAAAGCTTACAGGATCAAGGTAAAGTTGATCAGGTATTCTCATCCAAAAGATTACACGAGATGAAAAGTTATCAAGGGGAATCACCCTATGATCTATTCTCTAGGTTTGTGGAAACCTTATTAGAGATACCTAAAAATGTCGAACCAGAAGACTCTGTATGTATTGATCTATTTTGTGAAATGTATCAATCAGGATTGGGTACTTTACCAAAGGAATTGAAGCCTCAAAATTTGAACCAAGTAGTTGATTGGATAAGGGTAGTAGAGGAGGGTAAGGATGAATATACATGACAAGTATTACCTCATAGTGTTTCCAGTGGTTATCATGATGAGGAGAATCAAAGGTCAGTGCTAGCAGGTCAAGAGGATGTATCAGAATGTGAACAACTTGTTGATGACTATTGTCATTTTACAAGCACCATAGATACATATCCATACAGCAATAATGAGGATGAAGATACAAAATATGAGGAAAAGGAAATGGTGCATGATTTTCATCCTTGGGATGTCCTATATTGTGAGCAAGCACAAGGGATGTAGGGGGAAGCCCCACACCCTGGTTTTATCAAGAATAATGATGCACAAATTAGTGACCAAGGTGATGAAATTGAACTTGGTCGCTTCTCTGTTGAATATAATTATTCTTATGAAATTGAAGTAGATTCTCTCACTTCAAATAGAGGACATATTGATAGCCTTGAAAGGGTGCATTTGCTTGGTAGTGAACAATTTTCTTCATGTGAAGAGTTTTCATAATGTGAATCAATAATTTTAAATACAAATGATGAAGAGGATGTTGAAAATGTTTATCTTTGCTCTTCAAGTGATTTCATTGGTTTTGAATGCACTAATGATCCTAGGGATTGGGACCCTCATATTGAGAAAGCAGGGGTATATGTGGAAACAATGAAGGTGTGGTAGAATCCCTTATTTGATGAACCCTCATTGGTATGTGAGGTGAATAATGATGACCCTTACTGGTGTAGGAGTAATCCACTCTTTGTGTAAAATACTGATAAGTTTTGGGAAAGTATCACTTGTGAATATGTTGGAGATGGTACAAGTGAGACAATAAGAAATGAGGACCAGGCTGACAACAAGGTTGTGACTTTATCTTTGAGGATGGTAACCTTGATTTAGCAGCTCCCCAGTCATAAGAAATATGCAATGGTACAAGTGTCGGTGAAGTATTTGGCCCACAAATGAGTGAGCATATTGTATTTGATGAACACCAAGAGTGTAATTCAGGTTTGTTGATAATTGAATGTGATAGTTGTTCACAGGGTGAAGAATTTGAAGATAAGGATGGCATTGTCTATGGTAATAGTCCTAAATATAGCACTGATATGGAGAGAGACGTAGATGAAAATTCCCATGCTCTTATGATACATGATTGTGTATTTGAAATAGAGGCTAAATTGTTAGCTATACATGATAACAGAGATAACATAAACATGGATGAAGGGAGAGACATATTATTGAATGATCAAGATGTACATTCAGATGGGTACATTAGTCCTAAAATAGTATTACTGCATGTTGATGAGGAGGAACAATTTGATGAGTCTTCAGATTATGTTAACATTGTAGGATTGTTTGATCCATGTGGAGAGGAACTTAGAGGTACAGATAGCATGAGTTGTAATGCTAATCAATATGAGTGTGCACTCGAATTATTTGCAGATGCCCCATGTCTTCTAAACCTTATTATGGAATTGTTTCCATCTAATAAGGACAACACTCATGTCAAATATAATGAAGATTCTATTAAGTATGAATGTTTTCTTTTTGATACTCCAAAAGCCTGGCCCAGCATATAACAAAATATATGTGAAATATTCCCATTTGATGTACAAGATGGATATGAAGGTATACTGCATGATCAGATGAAGTATGAATTTTTTACTTTTCCATTTCAATTTCATAAGTCTATGCTGGATCAGATTGATGAAAAGGACGGTTTCACAGCAAGTGGTGTTGATGATATCAATCATGATGATGTTGGTTGCTCATAAATGCATAATGCTCATGTTGATCCACCACAAGAAAAACAAGAAAAAGTTTTTGACAGAGGAAAGAACTAGTCCTGAGTTTTTGGGGGCCATAGGCCTCCAATTTGAGGATTGAATCTAATTTTATGGAAGAGGCTTATGGAAAGACCAATTGTATTGTATAGTTTTGTGAATAATGTACATAGGTTTGGTTTGGTGTGTTCCTTTCTGGTTGTCTTCTTGCCCTGTCCTGACAAGCTCCTAGGTTTTTTTGTTTCTTCCCTGGTCTGCTTCAACCTAAGATCTAGATTCTTACTATACCCACTGGGGGTATACATCCCCAAGCATGAGCCACTAATAGAGCTCCCAAAATTCTTGCAAAATTTTGAGAAAATCATGGCTTGGATCATGATTATCAAGCTTTGTGTGCAAGGATGGGCTAAAGGTTTTGGTTTGTAAACCCTAACTTTGTAAGAATTCTATCCTAAAACCCTTTATTGTTATAATTTTGTAGTGACATGTTCCTGTCGGTTGCTGGTCAAGTTAGTCATCACTTAAGCCTTTAAATGCATCTGTTTATCAACCTCGTCGGTTTAGGAGAGACAGTCACCTATTGCATTGTCCCATGCCACATACTTATAAAGTTGGGCGAAATGTTTCATTTTTTAAAAGGGACTTAAGTCATTGTACTCAAGGATTTCATTTCCATCGGCCTAGTCATGGCCCCATCTTAAAACCAACATTTGGCATGTGCAAGAATATGGCCCATTGGATTTGAAGATTTAATCCTTGCTGCCCATCGCACACCACATGGGAATTTATGGATAGTCGTCAAAAGATATGCGAGGTCTGCGAGATTATGATGCATGTCCTTGCCATGTGGGGCCCGACCTTTGTAAAAGCACCCGGTAACCAATGACGAGGAGATCAATGGTTGTTGTGCAAAATTAGAATTTAATCCTAGTCATTCATCACACACCTCATGGCATTTAATTAATGCCCGCTTGAAAGCTTGTGAGGTACACGAATGGATGACACGTAGAGTTTCTCGACCACCATGTGGAGTGTGGCAGAGCTTGTGGAATGAATGATGTGGTTCCCAGTCAATAGTTTCTCATTGGCCAAAGGATGATGAGCTATGGTATTGGGTTTTCAAACCTAATTTGATAGCATCTTGGTCACTTGATACTCCATCTCATTCTGAAATCGATGGCCAACATTCAAAAACTAGAAATGTGCATGTGTTAGTTGTTTTGCTCTGTAACCAGTGAGTATTAATGGTGTGTGTTCTTCAGGAGCAATCAATTGGGTCCTAGTGTGTGCGAGAAATGAATTCTCAACTATTATGAGGAATGATACGCAAATCTCCAAGTACCTGGGTGATTAACGGTGATGAAATCAACACCAAGTGATTAATTGCTTCCTCAAGCGTGTGACGCCAAAATTGATAATCAAACACTATCAAACTTTCTTGATAAATACGGATGGAGTGATTCCCATTTTCACCATTGCAATCAGTAGTTAGCATTTTCTAAATTTTTGCAAAGAGTAAAGAGTATTCCATTGTGAGTCTGTGAAGTTGCTAGGAAAATAAGATGAGCAAGCCAATTACTTCTGCATTACCAGTAAGGAGGTCTCCAAGACTCAATATGAAAAAGCCTCATGGCGATATCTCTATACATGAGCACAATGTACCTGAACGCGTTCCAATACTAGAGGAGAAAGTCCTTGGCGAGAAGTCTTCATGTGCTCCAACTAGATTCAACAGTACGTTAAGACACCAAGGTGTTGCAACAGAGAAGGCGAAAGAGAAAGAAAAAGAGCCTACACTGTTCACACCAGGAGTACGCAAAAAGATAAGGTATGGCCATGACTCTTGGAAGACAGAGTTCAACAATTTCCATCACGGATAGCCCTTCAAACAATGCAATAGAGATAGACTCGAGCTATTAGCAGTATCTTATGATGTTGAATCAAGTTGCAGCCCCGAGAGTGGAAGTATTGTCAATGTCGATATCTGTGAAAAATCTGAGCGGGTGTGATGGCTCTATGCCAGGTAAAGATAAAGATGAGGAGGGAGTGGAAGTTTCTTCCTTGCCTCCTACAAGGACACGAAGTGGGTGTGTGTACTGTAGGTTGGGTTCTAGTGTTGGTCCTTCTTCTAGTTAAGAGAATTGGTGTGTGGGTGTTCAATTTTTGTGTTGAATGATAAAGTTTTTGTAGTGTTTTATTTTGTTCCTTGCGTGTGTTGTTGGTTTTTTGGTCTTCATGTTGATGGTGGACATTCGAGGCGACGTGGACATGGAATCTGAGGCCTAGCTGGCAGTTAGGGGAAAATTTTGGTGGTATTTGCATGTTCCTTTTGATGGTGGTTATCAATTTTCTCTCCCTGTATTCAACAAATGATTGCAGGTCACCATGTGGGGAATTTTGAAATGAAATCCAAACTGGTGCTGAAATGAAACATTATAAAATGTAATTGCATTTGAGCTAGATGCTTGTTGCTCCCTTGTGCTATAAAAGGGATTTCATGGCTCATTGCAAGAGGTTCTAGGTTCTGAAATTTTGAGTCTTATATATGATCTGGGTAGATATTAGGTGTAGAAAGGATGCCAATGAATAGAACAGTTGGATTGTCTTGGTTTTGAATCATATATGTAATTATCTTAAAGTAAATTTCTGCAAATTATGAATGAAATATCAATGGTATCTTTGTTTATCATAAAATGCTTATTTGAATGTGTGTCCTTATTTCTGATTTAACTCAAAGAGTTGATTAGATGCTTAAATAGGGTCACAGATTTGTGATAATTTGCAAAGGATCTAATAAGAAGTCATGTTTTAGGAATTGTGAGTTTTCATGATGTAAGGCATTGTGAAAATAGTCCATTATTATTAGAGTAAAGAATTTTTGTATTACTGGTTATTATATGTTTGACTCCATTGCCAGACTCGATTGACATGAGTGTTGGATCTACCTCTTGGACTCAACAATTGGATTATGAGATCTTTCCTTTCCATTGTCGTATCTGCCATGAGTATGGTCATCTTTAGTAGAAGTGCCCCAGATTTTTTCACAATGTTGCTATGGGTAATAACTCTTCACATTCAACTTAGAATTTGGATAAAGGAAAAGCCCCTATGGTGGAGGTGGATAAGGATGGTTTCACCCCGGTTAAGCCCCATAATAGAAGGGATTTAAAAAGGACTCTCAAAGTCAGTCGGGAGGATGAAACATTTAACAGGTTTGATGCTTTGGAGGTTGGTTCAGGAGGAAGGTGTTCCTATAGATATGCAGGTTATGGATGGGTCTACTATGGATCATATCTTGGAGGATCTTCATGACCCTCTAGAAAATCAACCAATGTTGGAGATCCCTTCAATTCAATTGGATACAAGTATTCCCACCTTAGATGCTTTACTGAAGGAGTCCTCGGTCCACGAAATCTCTTTGGGTTCTAGTGGTCTTGGTTTGGGCTTGGGTGCAATGAAAGGTGGTGAGGAGATTGGCAGGAGTAAGGCTTCCTCTACCCCTTTAGGCCTGCAACAAAAACCCTTTAAAAAGAGCTCTGCGGAAAAGACTCTAAAATCTGGAAGGAAGAAGGATCCGAAAAAGTTAAGTTAGTTGGGTAAACCTTCGTGGAATCAATTTCGGTGAGGACTATTGATGCCCATTTTTTCCCAGAATCCTTGATGATTGTGCTTTCTTGGAATGTAAGGGGTATGAATATCATCCCTCGACAAAAGGCTATTCAAATTTAATTAGGGTGAAATCTCCTAACTTGGTTTTTTTGCAAGAGACCAAGTTATCTTTTACTAGTATGATGGACCTGGAAAATAGAATTTGGGGTCACGGGTTGTGTCAGTGTGTGGGAGCCTTGGGGAGCTCCGGGGGCCTTGCTTGTCTGTGGGACCCACGCAAAATTGCTCCTTCTTGGTGGATTGTTGATCGACACTCTATCTCCTTTGTTGTTGTTGGTCTTGAGTCTGATGAGAAGATCCTCTTCTCTAACATATATTCTCCTACGAATTTTTTGGGTAAGGTTAATTTGTGGTCATGTGTTAAGTATTTATGTTCTCTAGAGCCTTTTCTCCCTTGGGTTCTAGTCGGAGACTTTAATGCTATTTGTTCTTTAGAGGAGAAATGGGGTGGTACTAGTCATTTGGATCCTTCCTCTGAGCTCCTTAGAGATAATATGGCTTGTTTGAATTTGGTAGGCATCAAGGCTGGGAATGGGTTGTTTACCTAGAATAACAAGAGGATTGGGAAATATGTTATCTCTAAAAGGTTGTATAGGTTTCTGGTTTACAGTTTTTGGGTTGGCGACTGGTGGGTGACTAGCTCTGAGGTCCTGGATTGGCGGGGTTCAAACCATTGGCCAATAAAATTATCGACTTGTCTGTCTTGATTCTCTAAGAAGAAGCAATCCTTTAGATTTCAGCTCATGTGGCTTCGAGATGGGTCTCTTCATGATTTTTTTCAGGGCTGGTGGAGTGCTAGAAAATTGACTTTCGGCACTGCTATGTACTCCTTTGTTAAAAGACTTCAATTTATTAAATATATGCTAAAGCGTTGGAATAGGTCCCACTTTGGCAATGTGTTTTAGGCTAAAAGGGATGCTTGGGAACAGTTGGATTCAATAACACGAAAAATTTAGGATCAAGGAATCTTAGAGGAGTTGTGTAGGGATGAGTCTGAGGCTATGAAAGTTGTGGAGGAATGGGAGCTTCGTGAGGAGATCTTTTGGAAGAAGTCTCGTATCGAGTGGCTCCAGGAGGGAGATAGGAACACTTCTTCCTTTCATAATTCGATCAAAGATAGAAGACATGGAAATGTCATTTCTTCTATTCAGTCATAGGATGGGATCCTTCTTTGCTCAGCTACTGACATTTCAAATGAAGTTATTAGATATTTTTCTACTTTATTTTCTAAGGACTCCCCTCCAGCCAGCATGGAAGAGGAGGGTATCTTAGAGTGCATTTCTACTTTGGTGATAGGGGACATGAATTATAATCTTATTAGAATGATCTCTATTGAGGATTTGGAGAGTATTGTGTTCCAAATGAAGAAAGGAAAAGCTTTGGGACCTGATGGGTTTCCAATCGAGTTCTTCCAGGAGTTTTGGGAGATTATCAAGCTTGACCTTCTAGATGTTGTTCAAGAGTCCCAAAGGAACAAGCAAATGCTTAAATCCATGAATGCTACCTTCCTAGCACTTATCCTGAAGCATGAGGGTGCTAATGCATTGGACCTTTTTAGACCAATTTCCTTATGTAATGTTGTCTACAAAATCATTACTAAGTTGATTTTTGAGCGCCTGAAGCCCTGGCTGGATAGATTGATCTCCGAGGAACAGGGAGGGTTTGTAGTTGGGAGACAAATTATTGATGGGGTGGTTATTGCGACTGAGATTGTGCACTCTATTAATGTTTCCAAGGAAAAGGTCATGTTCATTAAGCTAGATATGGAAAAATATTATGATTGGGTTAAATGGGATTTTCTGTTCAAAATTTTGAAGGCTTTTGGGTTTGGTAGCAATCGGATTGATTGGATTGGGAGTTGTGTCACTTCATCCTCCTTCTCGATCCTGATCAATGGGGAATCGTCAAAGCTCTTTGGAGCATCCAAAGGTTTGCAGAAAGGGGACCCGCTTTCTCATTATTTGTTTATCTTGATGGTTGAGGGGCTGGAGAGATTCTTGAGGTCTCGTGTGGAGCGTGGCTTGATTCAAGGGTGGTGTTGGGGTAATGGAATTCTAGCTCAATCTCACTTACAGTTTGTGGATGACACTGCCTTGATGGGGGTCGCCAAAGTGGAGGAAGCAATTAATTTGAGGGCTACTTTGGGCTGCTACTTAAAGGCTTCGGGGTAGAGTATCAATGAGAGTAAGTCCTATATCTAGTTCTTCAATACTCCTAAGCTTATCTAGTAGAGAATTTCCATGATTCTCAGATTTTAGATTGCTTCACTCCCCTTTGTTTATCTTGGTATTCCTATTGTGGTGCACTCGCTATCAAGTGGGTTTTGGCAAGATGTGATTGAGAAATTTTGTAAGAAGGTCAATCATTGGACATGTAGATGGTTGTCTACTACTATCAAAGTTACTCTTCTTAAGTCGGTGGTTCAAGCACTTCCGACATACCAATGTTTTGTGTTGTTAGCTCTAGCCAGCTTCATCAAAGATTTTGATTGTCTCTGTCAGAAATTTATTTGGTCAGGTAATCTCCTTTCATGGAAATGGAGCCTGGTGAAGTGGGAGGATGTGTGTCATCTGAAGTAGGAAGGGGGTCTTGGGTTGCGACAGGCTAATCTAAACGGACAGGCTTTGGCTGCAAAACTCTATTGGCATTAGTGTACTCAATAGAAACATACTTGGGCTAAGATCCTCACTTTTAAATATCTAGGTGAGGTTGATGGTGGTGAGATTCCTCATTTTAGTCTTGTGGGAGAAGGCTCTATGGTTTGGAGCACACTAAAAAGGGGTGTTGAGTTGATTAAGAAAGGGCTATTCTAGATTTGCAATAAAGGTTCAGAGGCTCTTTTTTGGATGGATTCTTGGGATGGGCACCCCCAATTTTGGTCACTCACTCGCATCTTCAAGATCTAATAAAAAAATTCTAGAGGCTGGTTGGAGGTATGTGATGGATTATAAGTCCCCTCTACTTCTTCATCAATGTATTATTTTTAGGTGGAAGGACTTACAAGAATGGCCTCCTAGGGGATTGAGGGAGGATCGTCAAGAGCTTTCCAAGATTCTTGAGAGTAGACTTTGTAACTCTCTTTTGGAAAAGGATGTCCTTGCTTGGAGTCCGGATAAGAAAGGTAAGTTCTTTGTGGTTGTTGGGTATCAGGTGCTTGACAATCAGTAGTATGGTAGTTTGGGGGTTGCTTGGTGGAAGCAGATTTGGAATAATTTCTCTTGGCCCAAGAGTAATTTCTTCTCTTGCCTTGTGATGTGTGGTAGATGTCTGACCTGGGAGAACCTTTGGAAGCACAGGTTCCAAGGCCCCTCCATGTGTGTGTTGTGCTCTAACAATGATGAGAACGTGCCCTACCTATTTTTTCAGTGTTCTTTTGTTAGAAAGATTTGGCATTACTGGTGGAATTCCTGGAATCATTCGTGCAAGCATTCCTTTTCTTTGGAAGAATTTTGGCTGCAGTTAGGGAGCCCTCCTACTAAGGAATCTTCCCTCCATATTGTGTGGGTAATTGGACCCACCTTAATTATTTGGCAGATTTGGTTGGAGCGTAATCATAGGATTTTTCTGGGAAAGAGGCTGCAGGTGTACCAGGTGTGGCTGAGAATCTTGGGTGTTCTTCAGGAAACTATTGGGGCTAAGTGTAATCTTTCAGATACCATTTCTCTGGAAGATATGGGAGTTTTTCAAAATATAGGGCTATCTAGTTGTGATAAGAGTGTGTTGGGTGGTGGTGAGAGATGGAATGCTAGAGGGAAAATTGTACATGAAGGGCATTGGAAGCCTCCCCCCCTTTGGGGTTTTCAAAGATTAATACTGATGGATCTTCTAGAGGTAACCCTAGTCTTGTCGGGGTGGGAGGTATAGGAAGAGATAGTGATGGGATTGTGGAGTTCTTCTTTTTAGAATTCTATGGGCAACAGTCAAACAACCTCATGGAGGCTTTGGCTATTCTTGTGGATATCAAAAAGGTTTGTGCTCTTGGGTGGAGAAGGGTTATTTATGAGTCGGATTCAAAAGTTGTGATCGATTTTCTAAATAAGAATCAACTGGAGGGGGTGAGCTGGTAGTTGGCTGGAGTGATTAGATAGATCATTTCCTTGGGGAGAGAAATGGATTCCATTAACTTTTTCCATATCCCTCAGGAGTGGAATAAGGTGGCTAATGGGTTGGCCAAGTGGGTGTCTGATTAGGGTGGTGATTGGAAAGTGGATGATTGGGGAGGTATATCGAAGAATCTATCTCAGGAGTTGGAGGAGCTTATTATTGCTGATATGAGATTGTATCTAGGGGTTACTTGATGAGTTTTGTTGGGCTTGGTCCTAGTATTTTTTGGTTGTATTCTCTCCTTGTATTGTTCTTTTGATTGAATAAAGTTTTTACCCTCTTTTTATATATAAAAAAAAAACCCTAGATGGAACACATTTTAGCATTCCTGAAGTATATTACTGCTATTAAAATCTACATTTGGTCCTCCCACCTAATATTAAAGTATTGCTTTCAGTAAAAGCTTTAAAACCTCAATGCTAAGAAATTAAAATGCAAAAACAGGTGCCTCAAGAACTTGAACTTCTTTCATGAAGCGACCAACCAAATTTTCCAAGATAATCCCATCAGAAGCGACAAAAAATACCATAACATGACTAACAAAATGCTTCTCATCATAGGTTAGCCTCTCCTGGTGTTGAACATCCTGTGACAGATCCACTTCCTCCGTTGTAAAACCCCAGCCAAAAATCATTCCCCAGTACAAATCCTGCATAAATTCTTCCTAAAAATGTTGCAACTAAAACCCCATAAACTATTATGGTAAAGTTTTACAATAATAAAAACAAAAAAAAAGATCAAATTTCATAACCCAAATTTATTGCATATTTATTTAAATACGGAAAATTGAATTATTGATGAAATTCAATTAAATATTAAATGAAGATTCTAGAATATTCGAATGTTGAATATGAGGAGTTGAATAATGTTGACTTTGTGAAATTTTGAAAACTATTTTTATATGTCATCAAGAATTGAACATTACTAATCAATTTGCAAGTGCAAGTGTGTGCAATTGTAGGGTGACAGGTTGAAGGACAAGAACGCGGTTGAAGTAGGATTGTTTAGTCGGATCGAACGGTAAGCCAGTTGGAATCTGGGTGCACACACCACAAATGGCATGATGACTTGCATTTGATTGATTTGCATATATAAGAAAGTGAATTTTTTTCAATATGAATTGTTTCATTGTTTACAAATGAATGGTTAGTAGATTTAATTTTCTATTTAAACTTTGTGTTTTGAAGGAACTAAAATGAGCATTTTTGAGAAAATTATTTCCTTAAGTGTAGAAAAATACGTATATATGTAAAGATGCTCGAAATAAAAATTCAAGTTTCTTACTTAAAATGATAGTGTATGGAACCTTTGAGCCACTCCAAACAAACAACTCGTGTATGAATGTTTTTTTTGAAAACATATACATATGCATACATACATATATATATATATATATATATATATATATATATATATACATTATTTGAATGTATGAAAAGATGTGAATGAAATCATTTAAATGCATAGAGATACAAATATATAAGTATATATGTATATATATACATAATGCTTATATATTTATATACATATACATATGTATTCATAATCGAATTTGAATTTGAAATTAAGTTGATAATCAATATGTAATGAATTAGACAGTGGAAAATCAATGAATATTTCAAGGCAGACCCACGATGTTCATGGCCTGCAAATTCTTTAAGACAATGTTTGAAATTAGAGGGTAGCGACAGCAATGGCAAAAAATCCATAATGATCTAGCAACCGACCACATGCAAAAGTGTGGTTACCATTTTTATGTAGAGTGGTGGAAAATGCAGGGGAATTGATTTGGGAAGAAATTGAAAAGCAGAGAGTACACGCAGGTGGGGAAAATCTAAGGAAAGCCTCATCAAAAAGCTCGACCTAAGAGGTAACTCGGTTTTCTTGAAATCAACATCAAATTCTCTATCTTTATTTGCATGCTAAGTCAGCGATTATCACTACATATCTTGAAACCAATAGCACAACATCTTGTATATTGTTGTCTATGTGTACATGTCTTGGATAAAGTCGATGACATAGTGTAGTGACCACCCTCAAGGGATCGCAAGGCTACGACCTACTTGTTTGAGCATTTTAATGGAGCCTAAACGGCTAGCCCTCTATGCTAGGCCGAGGCATCAAACCACTTTTAGAAGCAACTGAGTGATAGATCGCATGTCAATGAAGCCACATCGTGGCTATCAAAATAATGTATTCCAATTGAATGTGTATCCTTTGGTGTTGGAATACTGTAAAGGTTCCCATATCAAACCTATTAGAGGATTTAAACCACTGCATTTCTTCATTTTTTTGACTGTGTTTTATCTTTCAATGTATCACTTTCCATCATTGGCTAGGCCGATAATGGAAAGGAGAAAATCCTTCATTACTGAGAATGTGGAACCGTTTTTGCATGAAGAGGATTGCCCTCATCCATATGAACTAATGTAATGTATAAGTTTGGATCTTTGTATCCTTATAAAGGAATCGATCCTCATGATCGATCCTCATGATCGATCAGAGTATTTTTACTAGAATAACATACAGATTTGAGTCTACACACACACATATGGGATAAGCTAGGATGCCCATAAGGGAAATTTTGTTTGTGGCTTTGAATCTATAAAGGAACCACCCGACCCCTGAAAGGGGTCAAATCTAGAGCCATCATATTCTATTTATTGCAGCCTAATAAGGAATGATTATGGTTGAAAACTGAGTTTCTAAGCCTTCTTGATTGAAGTAGTTACTCGAGTATAACATCGAAAATCATGTTGATCATAGATTTCTTTATACTATTATATTGCCTCAAAATTTCAGAGAGGAAAGTGTTTAACATTTGAAGAATGGAAATCTTGTTCTTATGTATGAAACAGGGCTATTTGATTGTTTATTTTCAGGACAACAAAAAGAGTAATGGACATCATTTTACACTTAAATGTAATTGTTTAGTTTGAAACAGAAATATGTCAATGTAAACGGTGAATATACTTGCAAAATACTTTGTTTTTTTGAAAGTTATCTTTGCACAATGAATGTTCATATGTAAACAACTTATTTGATGGTTGTTTAGTATGTAAATTAGCTTACTCTATGACTGTTTAGTAGGAAATAGTACTTGTTTTTTTTAAAACAATGAATTTTTATATGTAAATAGCTTATTTGATGACTGTTTAGTATGGAAACAGCTTACTTTATGACTGTTTAGTAGGAAACAATACCTTTTTTTTAAAAAACAATGAATGTTCATATGTAAACAACTTATTTGATGACTATTTAGTATGTAAATAGCTTACTTTATGACTGTTTAGTAGGAAACAGTACAATTGTTTTTTTTAAACAATGAATGTTCATATGTAAACAACTTATTTAATGACTGTTTAGTATGTAAAATAACTTACTCTATGACTATTTAGTAGGAAACAATACTTGTTTTGTTAAAGAAATGAATGTTCGTATGGAAATAACAATGTTGAAATTTAACAGTAAGTGAGAAACTATTGTCATAGACTTGTTTAGAATGTTTATTTGACTATGAAATGTCAATTAGAATACTATTTGAAGATTGCAATATGAATAATGATTATTTTAAAATGTATGCACAAAATTTAACATTAGTAGCACATATATGTGTATGCGCATAGACTTCGTCTATGTACACACTACTGGATTTGACACCATTTTCCGATGGGCGTTCGTCGATCGTTCGACAAATCTCTGTTGGAAGAGCGACACAATGGCAAAAATTTTTCCATCGCTGTTATTTCGTCGCAAGGCCGACGACAAATTAAACGTCGAAATAACGGCGAAGAATCGTCGGTCGGCAGCATCGTGAAATACCTTGGGATTTTGTCAGAATATCGACGAAACCTTTGTTTATCCATCGATGAATTACACCAGAAGTTCGTCGTCGGTTCGACGAAATGGGCAAGCAGTATCGTGGAAAGAACATGGAACGTTCATCAAAATAGTGACGAAATACTAAAGTAGTAGCGTCGAAAGAAAACCAAAAGTTTGTCGAATGTGCGACAAAATACTAAAGTAGTAGCGTCAAAAGAACACCAAACGTTTGTCGAATATGCGACGAAATAGGCAAGTAGTCACGTCGGCTGTGCACCAAAAGTTCATCGAAAGTGTGACGAAATTAGCAAGAAGTAGCGTCAAAACAACCTGAAAAGCTCGTCGACTTTGCGATGAAATTAGCAAGGAGTAGCGTCGGAAGAACACTAAAAGTTTGTCGAAAGTGCGACGAAATTGGCAAGGAGTAGGGTGGCAACGCCGAAATATCGTCGGAAGGGCGAGAAAATGGGTAGGGAGTCACGACGAAATCGTCGTCGCAGCTATAGAAACTTCGTTGAGCCTTTCTGTTGATTCGTCGGTGGTTATCGTCGAAATTGTGACGAAGAAGCAAAATTTAAAAAAAATAAAAATTATATATTCGTGGAAATGTACCATTGCAGAGACTGACGACTGATCATACATACAGACTGCATATTGGTTTGATGCTTCAAACGATGCATTTCTTATATTGAAAAGTGCATTACCTTATTGAGCTTCTCTTTTTTTAGTATAGTTTAATATTCTCTACTTAACAAGGCCAACCACGTGACGATGGAAGCTCATTTGGCCCCTCCCCTCCCCTCACATCACTCCCAATTCCCCATACCCAATCATATAACATTAATCATTGATTCATCCATTAATAACATATAACATTCATTCATTCATGCATTAATAACATATAATATTCATTCATCCATTAATAACATATAACATTCATTCATTAACATATAACATTCATTAATTAACATATTCATATTCATTCATTAACATATAATATTCATTCTTTCAATTTTTACATATTATCAAAAATATGGTTGTCATTATATGATTACAATCATTTTTTTTTTTTTTTTTTTTTAGAAAGCTACATAAAGCTGAAGTGGAGTATCATTTTCTAAATCAATAT